>VWYK01119647.1:136542-163232 GCA_013399775.1 Semnornis frantzii
GGGGGGGGGAATATTCCTTACTAGACACTAACACTGTGTAGAGGTGGGTAGAAATAGAAGTCAGGGTCTGAGATTTTGGCCAAAATCCATGATAGCCCAAACCAGAATGGCTGCATACCCAGCTAACAAGCTGCATTCCAACTGAGTCCAAACTGGAGTTGCCCTCCTAGCATCTATAAGGCTAAACATAATAGTGTGGACAAGCTGGGGTGGAGCTTTACCCCCTGAAGAAATGACCCAGGGGCTATGATGTGTAGCTAACAACCTCTTACCAGCAATCACTTAAGCTCTTAGGAAAGAGTTTTGGAATTCAACAGCAAAGCAATGGCAATACCTTGTTACCATCAGGGCCTGGGGGGCCAGCTGGGCCGCGGCTTCCAATGGGACCAGCAGGGCCAACAGCACCACTTTCACCAGGAGGACCACGTTCACCCTGCAGGAGAAAGGCTGATTAGAGTTTTTCCTTCAGTTCTTCCCTGGCTCAGAGGCTTCATTTGAGTTTTTCCCTTCAGTTCTTCCCTAGCTCAGAGGTTCCCTTTGAGTTTTTCCCTTCAGTTCTTCCCTTGCTCAGAGGTTTCCTTTGAGTTTTTCCCTTCAGTTCTTCCCTTGCTCAGAGGTTTCCTTTGAGTTTTTCCCTTCAGTTCTTCCCTGGCTCAGAGGATTCATTTAAGTTTTTCCCTTCAGTTCTTCCTTGGCTTTTAGGTTTCATTTGAGTTTTTCCCTCAGTTCTTCCCTAGATTAGAGATTTTATTTGAGGTTTTCTGTCAATTATCCCCTACCTTAGAAGTTTCATTTTAGTTTTTCCTTCAATGATTCCCTAGCTTAGAGGTATATTGATGTGGGGTTTTTTTTAAATTGTGCTAGGGAATGTGGGAGTCTGCATGAGGACTACCATGTGGCCAAAGAAGTGACTCAAGGAATGCTAAAAAGCATCAATGATACAGAAGTGAAGTACCCCAGTTAATACATCTTTAACAAAATACATGTAAAAATAATGCAATGACAGAGAGGCAGAAAAGGAAGAAATGAAACATGCAGCTATCAGAAAGGTGGAAGCTGTTGTGGACAGGAAGGGTTGACAGGGGAGAAGTGGGTGCTGGAAGTGGGACAGAAGTCAAGAATGAAAAGCACAAGGTCATTTATTTAGGCACCAAAAATGAGGATTTGTGCTGTAAACAGGGATTTCAACTGATGAAAATGAGAGAAAGGGAAAGGTGACAGCAAATAGCTGACAATATGATGCAGATGTCATCTGGTACAAGCAGTGAGGCATCCTTAAGAAGTGTTAATTTTGTTGTACAAAGCATAAGGAAGACCTAATTTGGAATACAGAATGAAATAGGCTCTGTGTGAGCATGAGATGCTTAAGGCAAGCTAGAGCACAGGCCAATAACTGCTACTACAATGATAATGGGAACTTGGCTTGGATAAATCAACCAAATGCAAGTTTAAAAGGACATGGGTACCAGTAGAGCCTCAGGGAGGAAAAGGGCTGTTTAAACTGCTTGCCATGGATGGTAAGAGTGAATGGGATTACTTGTCATCAATACATTTAATCAGGAGGTCAGAAGGAAAGAGGAAACAACAGAAGTCATTTAAGTATCAACCTCATTATAGGGTGGATTTGGAGAGCAAATAATTAATGATACACTTTATAAACTACTCATTGCTCTGCATTAATGAGACCTTCCTGCATGGCCTCCATGCAGAGCTCTTCACCATGCAGGAATAATAGGAAGCAGGAGGCAATATCCTCTAAAGACTATTCCAGGCTCTGGAGTTGTGACCATTTGTTCACAAAGACATGAGGTAGGAGCTGGTTAGCAAGACGTAATATGACTGCAATGGTCAGGCTGAGAGAGTGACACAGGCACTGCAAGTGAAAATCCTCACACTGCAATGCTCAGGCTGAGACAGTGACACAGGCACTGCAAGTGAAAATCCTCACACTGCAATGGTCAGGCTGAGACAGTGACACAGGCACTGCAAGTGCAAATCCTCACACTGCAATGGTCAGGCTGAGACAGTGACACAGGCACTGCAAGTGAAAATCCTCACACTGCAATGGTCAGGCTGAGACAGTGACACAGGCACTGCAAGTGAAAATCCTCACACTGCAATGGTCAGGCTGAGAGGGTGACAGAGGCACTGAAAATCCTTACACTGCTATGGTCAGGCTAAGAAGGTGACACAGGCACTGGAGATGAAAACTGTCAAGTGCATCAGGCCTTAGTGTAAGACTGTAGGACGAGTCTTCTGTCACCCACATTCTCATTGTGAGGTTCATTAGCAGAGGATATCATTACCTGGCTAAGATTCACACTGCTTATCAGGGAGTTTAGGTATGCTGGGAACTACCTAGATGATGCCATACAGTCACACAGCCTGACACATGCAAAGAGCAGAGAACATTCTCCCTCCCACCTGGGACCCTGTTTCAATACACTGGATTCTGTATCTAAGAAGAGCTGTTTGTCTTGAGGATCTTGGAAATCAGCTACTTGCATTATTGAACACACTATATGACAGTCTGGAGCAGATTTCAAATCAGTTACTCACTCTTGGGCCAGCAGGACCAGGAACACCAAATTCACCATGAAGACCCTAGAAGAACACAGATGTACTTGTAAAGCTTCTTTCTAAAGCAAAGTGACCAACTTAAATTGTGCTTTGTTTCTTAGCACTAAGTAGAAATGCTTCTCAAATTGCAGCAGCATGCTGAAAACCTTTCAGACTAAACCCAAGCTTATAGACAGAAAAAAAAAAATCCCTTTTCACAGAGCTGCACAATATTTCAAAGCAGACACAAGATAATGTTTCATCATCTTAAAGAGTTAGCTGTTAAATTTCAAGCTCCTTTTCCAGGTAGATGCAATGCCAACTCTTCCACAGGGATGTAACTGTGAACATTAAAGGTGGTTCTGACATGTAGGATGCACAACTTGCAGGCTGCAGACACTTGAACGAAGCAGAGCCCAGAGCCTGACCCACCACTGAGCCACCTCAGTTGCACTGTGAGTGCACTGAAATCAGCTGAGGTGCAAACAACTGGGAGTACTGCAGGTTAGATTGAGCCTTGCAGATTTCAAAAGCAACCTGAAGCAAAATATTCTGCATGTCTTGCCTTGTCTTTTGGAGGAGGGGATGTAATATTATCGCTGCTTAAGGCCTGAAGAGCAAGGGATTGGCTTTGCTAAGGTTCATAGCAACAGTGTCAAAAGTGATGCTGCTAATTCCAGCATCACTTGTGCCTAGCTTTAACACAAGGGACTGCTAAACTCTGCATGCAGCATGGATTGCTTTACTCTGGTAAATCGATGCAGCAGGCCCTCACATGTGCAAAGCCTGCCCCTGCCTGTGGAGTGCTCTGTCACTCACCCTTTCTCCTGGTTTACCAGCTTCGCCAGCTGGACCCGAGGGACCTGGCAGACCCTAAGAGAGAAGAAAACAAGAATAGAATTAAAGTGAAAGCTGAAGCACTTCATGCTTTGGAAACCATAGATCAGGTCGAGCAGAGCACATAGTAACTTACCTGGAAGCCAGGAGGGCCAGCAGGACCTGTTTCACCCTTCCCACCTTGGTTGCCCTGGTTGGAATGAAAACCAAGTAATTAACTTTGGAAGGAGAAAAACAGAAGTACAGGTTTTAAAATGGGAAGTCCCAGTCATGAAAGGGAAATCACAAACTGGAGCTAGGTGGAAGCTGTTACTTACAGTGACACCAGGAGGACCTTGGGCGCCGTTGTTTCCCTCTGGACCAGGAGCACCCTAAATGTGTTCAAGCAGGAAGCTGTCATTAAAGTTTTGATCTGTGAATGATACCTCCCTACAGTGCTGTGCCTAAAACAAAGGTGTCTGGCTGCACATTTTGAACTTCATCATTTACCTGTCAGAGCTTCACTGTCAAAGAGAACTAAAGACACTTTCCATTTTAAATCACAGAATCATTTTGGTTGGAGAAGGCCTCCAAAATCATCCAGTCCAACCATCATATTCTGGTGATTACTTTACTTATTGCAGCACATTCAGCCTTCAGGAAGCTTCTTTGGGAACTACAGGTCACAGGAAGCTTCTTTGGGAACTACAGGTCACAGGAAGCTTCTTTGGGAACTACAGGTCACAGGAAGCTTCTTTGGGAACTACAGGTCACAGGAAGCTGGCTGATAGCATTTTCCCCACAACAGACCAACTATTTGGTCCCTTAAATGAAAGAATCAAGCTGGAAATTTACAAGATAAATTAAAACCCTTACACTGTCCTCAAAAATGTGCATGGGGACTGCTGTTTTGTCCTCTTCACAGTTAGCTAATGCTCCATTCTTAATTACCCAATTAATATACAAGGGCAGTTTTCATGTATTCTTTACTACTCCTCACTGATAGATAAAAGCACTTCCCAGGGCTTTTCTGTTTCATCATCTAGCCATGCTATCTTATTACAGAGGTTTTTAAAAGCTACTTTTTTTTTGTTTCAGGAGGATGATAAAGCAAATATATCCACCTACCCGTGGGCCAGCAAGACCAACATTGCCTTTTTCACCAGGCTTGCCAGGTTCACCCTGAAGTTGAAAGAAAAACAGAGTAAAGTTAAGCAGCACTTCATGCTGGATTCCAATTGAAACTGCTCAACTGATACCCTCCATGCCAGGAAAGGTAGTGCAGTGATTTCTTTAACCCCAATTCAAACACTCACAAGCTCCATTTGCCCTGCTGAACCACTTAGGCACTTAGGCTCAAAATAAAGGTCTATTCAAAACTCCAATTCCTTTGGTTTTTGGAGGTCATCATTCATGACACTCTGCACAGTATCCTCTGCTGACATAGCAACACCACAGATCCAGGAGATGATTATTGTTATCTGTGGCCTCCTTGTGACATGTCAAGAGCCCCACTGAAATCACTAAGAGCTTTTCTTTCCCAATGGAGTGAGCTTTGGATTGTGCTCCATAAACACCAATAGTCTGGAACTGAAACTCAGGCTTGGCCACCAATCTTTACAGAACTTTTACAGACATGCTAAGATGGGCATGAAGGGTGATAATTTAGACATCTACTGTAATCACTTCAATGTCCAAATATTCCTGATCTAATGGCATTGGTTTGCCTCTGTTTAATCATATTTCAATTGAGTGGAAAATGATTTAAACCAGAACACTCAAATCTAAGTGGATGGCACCCAATAAGCAGCACAGGAGGACATGGGAAGATGTGTTAATAGTTGAGGAGCTACAGATTGGTCTGGAAACACCTTTATGCTAATAGGAAATTTCTGTGCTGTACTTACAGTGGGACCCTTTGGTCCAGGGAATCCAATGTTGCCAGGCTCACCTCTGTTACCAGCTGGGCCAATTGGTCCAACCCTACCATCTGCTCCAGGGAAGCCCTAGGAAAAAAAAAAATCACACTATTAAAGAATTCAGTTTTAGGAGCAATGTGTAGTAACAGGAAGAAAATGCCACTGGACTTCTAAACACTGTTTCTGCACTGCATGCTCATGCATTCCTCCACTTTGCTCCTTCTTGCAGAACTGAGTAGTTCTTCTCCCCTTTCAGGACACAGGCCTGACCTGAGACCCACAGGGATGAACAGGGAAGTTTCTCACTGATCTTCTGAGCAACAGGGCAGTAAAATCATGCTGGTTTTGCACAGAGTTGCATTAGAGCTCAGTGCTGAGATCTCTGCTTGTTAAAAATCTCAGTTTGTGTCTCTATGTTTCACAGGCAATAGAGAAAGAAAAGCAAAGTACTTACAACAGGACCTTCCTTGCCAGCAGGGCCTGGGCTTCCAGGCTGACCTGGGAGACCCTGAGAAAGGAAAGGTTTTGTGTTTTTAGGAGGAAACCAACTCACTCAGCAGTTAACCAACATGTTTTGTCTACACATACACACAAGTTACCAACACACACCGTGGCAGCAGTTTTAAGTTTAAATCTAAAGCACTGAAGTTTAATTTGGTGGTGTGTGCTCCCTTGCCAGTTGGAAATCAGTACAGGTTAAGTACCTGTTTCACTCAGGTCAACTCATTTTGGCTCTGCTTTAGCAGTGAAAGTGCTTAAATGTCTGCAGATGCCTAATAGTTCAAGTCTGCATTGAAGACTCAGACTTCATGGGGTAGGAAGAGTAAGAGTAGATTAGAGAGGCCAAAAGACATGGATATAATGTGGCTGTTCTCAGTAGAATCATTTGCACAGTCAAATGGAAATAACTGAGATCATTTTAGTAGGGGCTGCTGCTCTTTTAGTCAGTTAAAGAGGACACAGACACATCAGCTGTGACCTTAATGATCACATTTTGCAACTCATCACAAGTGGAAGCCAATGCAGTGTCCAGTACAAGGAGACACTGCCCTGTGACAAGGCAATCAAATGCTACCACTGACAGAAGAAAATTTCAATAAACATTTTGATGCTTCTTAATCATTTCCTCATTTTGTTTTTTCAGTAGAGCAGTGGAGGTGCTCATGCTGCAGTCAGCAAAGGCTGAGTTTCTGCTCTTGGATTTCTGGATTATTTGGTCCCTGAAGTAGTTTTCTTTTTGTTTTTTGCACAGTTCAAACTTAACACCAGAGTTCAAACTTACTCTTGGACCCATAAGACCAGGCTCACCAGGACGGCCACCATCACCGCTGGGACCCTTGGCACCAACAGGACCACTAGGACCACGGTTACCAGCAGGTCCCTACCAAAGAAAACATAAAATCAGGCAGGGGCAGCAAAAAAAACCCAATTACTCGTCTGCACATACAAATGAAAAGTGACAAGGACCCAGACAAAAGTCTTACCATGACACCAGCTCTGCCATCAGCTCCAGGGAGACCACGAGAGCCAGGCACACCCTGCAAGTGAACACAAAACCAATCAGGAGAAGGAAAGGAAGAAACCTGCTCCTGTAAGGTATGGAGTGCTTGCTAAATTTCAGCTGCTGAAAGGGCTGATGAAGTTGAGGTAAGTGCAGCTCTGAGCACACTCACTTCTGTGGAAGTGTATATTGAGAGAAACCTCTCAGACTTCCTCCAGATTTCTTTAAGTTCCAATCTGCTTATGGCACAGCATTCTCATGCTCACTGTAACCTAACAGTGGCTCCAGACAGCAGCTAGGATTCAACCTGGCCCACACAGTGTCACCTTCACTTCTCTGTGACTCTGTAGACCCTAGCCAAGGTGCAACACTGAATCTTGATCTCCACCAAAAGCCTTGTCCTATTACCTCCTGTGAATTCTTTCACATGCCTCCCCATGAGTTCAGAGTGGCTTCTTCACCAAGTCAAAAGGGTACTTAGGCACCTTTAAAGGTACTGAACTGAAGCCTTTTCCCTCATGTAGCATGTGAGCCAAATATGATCTGCTGTAAGCAGTTAAATCCCATCACAAAGCTGTAAGACTCAAAGTTAATTCACAAGATATTACATAATGGAGAAATCAAAACCAACCTCTAATAACTTCAAGGATAAGATGGCAAAATGCAAAGAAAAAATAAATCTGAACTGCAAATGATCTTTGCTTAGCAGCATTCATGTAGATTTAAATGCCCATGATTACTTCATTTGCCTTTGTGAGTCCAGATTTATTTCCTCTTTCCTTTTTTGTTTCTACTTCTGGAACATGAAAAGCAAACCTACTCTTAGACCAGCAGGGCCTGGGGGACCAGCAGAGCCAGGTTCACCATTGCCACCTCTCTTGCCTTCCTCACCACTAGGACCAGGAGGGCCAGGGGGTCCAGCAGCACCCTAGTCAAGGCAAACAGAGAAGAAATCAGATGCAATGTTGCAGACACTGTCAGGCTTTTTGACTGAAAAACCCTTTAAGTGTTGCCATACTCACAGGCTCACCCTTGTTACCACTTTCTCCCTTGGCACCAGCAGGGCCTGGTTCACCCTAGAGTCCAAACCAAAAAAGATCACAGAATTAAGCCCCATCCCAAAATCTCTCTCCTCCCTGAACAGGCTTTTTCTTGTATCAAAACCTTTTTTAATGATGCAGTGCTATGCCTGCCTCTATTGTCATAGATGGTCAATGAGCATAATTCTGGGTTTGGCTTAGCAGACACTAAAATTTGTTACAGATGCTTAGAAATGACAGTAATTGAACTATGACACACTCAGGGCTCATTCCTCTCATGAGGACACCCATTGAGGGCCTAGCTGTGAGGTTGCTGCCACATCTCTCTTGATACTATCAACACAAAGAGAGTGCAAAGTGAACCTCTTCAGCATTTGAAGCCAGCACTGAGACACAGAAATTAACCACAATGTTTAATTATAGTGGAGCAGGGAAAAAATAGCTGCATTAAACACAAAAACATATCCAGAGGAAATCTGTGGACACTGTGTCCAGCTTTCAACTGAAGATATGCAATGTAATAACTTACAACAAGTCCTCTAGCACCACTAGGACCAGAAGGGCCAGGAGGACCAGGAATACCACGGGGACCAGGCAGACCAGGAGCACCAGCAACACCAGGAAGACCCTGTCCAGCAGAGGGGGAAAAAGGTATTGTGAGCCCATTACCTTCATTAATTGAATTGGGTGGGGTTTAGAGCAAAAAAAGAGAGGTGTAAACATGTCTGTACTTACAGCTGCACCCTTAGCTCCAGGAAGACCATTAGCACCAGGGTTGCCCTGTCAAGAAAGAGAACAATAGCAGTTGGTTCAGAGTCTCAGGTGCACCCACCCAGCAACAGAGGAAGTCTGGCAAGTTACTCACTGGAGGGCCAACAGGACCACTAGAGCCAGGAAGTCCAATCTCTCCTCTTGGACCAGCAGGACCACTAGGACCAACGTTACCAGCAGGTCCAATTTCACCCTGTTTGGGAGAAGGACAGAGCCCTCCATCAGGGTACATAGGGTTAGGGCAAGCCCAGGTAGTCAGAGTTCACTCTGAACACACAGACATTCTTCTGCTGAAACTACCTGCTGAGAACACACTCACATCTGCACCAGAAAAGACTTCATGGCTTCAAAAAGTCTTGCATTTGGACAAGAATAACCAGGGTGGGATCTCAATTTTCCCCTATCTTCCCTCAGTTAATATTAGAGGTCTAACAAGCAATGCTTCTAAAGGTGGATCGAGGTAAGAGTTTTGTTTCATGTGATGTGGAGTTCATGTACTTGTGTTAAGGGTGAAAAACTACCACACTGCACCCAAGGGCATGCAGCTCTCAGCTGTGAAATCTGTAAATGCAGTGCATGTGCCTCAGATCCTCTGTCCATCTTTGGACAAAGTAAAATCAAAAATAGTGAGACTCTTCCCAAGGTAATAAGGCTGAGATCTGAGCAATAAACTGAATCATCTTAGTCTGCAAGAACTAAATGGCACTGCCTTAAACTCAAAAAGTTTAAAATAATTTTCTCCAGAATTACAATGGAGAAGCTGCAACAAGGGAGCCTTGAAGCTGCACCAAGAGAGCCTTGAAGCCGCACCAAGAATTTGGGCTGGAAGAAGCCAGGTCCTCAGTTGCAGCTCTTTGGTCCTCCACTACTTCTGTAAAGTGATATAAACTGCTGCTTTGCTTATTTATCATGATCTGTGTCTCCCTTCAAAGGTGCATACAACTGCACCACACAGAAAACAGGAAAAAGCAAGCAGAGGTTGTGTGTCTCCCTGAACCTGCACTGCTCAGTCTCAGCTGTGACATATCTGCTGTGTGCTAAATCAGCTTATCTAACATCCTCCAAATACTGCAAGGATTCATCCTCATCCTGCCCTCTTTCAGAGAGAGGAGGTTTGTCTGCTGCCTAGCAATACTTGCTACTGCATTTCATCCTCACTACCAAACATACCAGCAGAAGCAGATGGCCATACCTTTGCACCAGGAGCACCTGGGAAGCCTGGAGGACCAGCAGCACCAATAGGGCCCTAGCAAATGAAAGAGAAGCAGTTGTGTAAAGGCATTCAGAGATGACACAAAAATCTTCCTTGCTGAAGTAAAGAGACTGCAAACAATGCACATTCACTTAGACACTTCTGCACATGACCACCTTCCAACACCAGCTGCCTTTTGCAGCTCCAAACTGACAGATCTGGCTCAGTCTAAAGAGTTAAGAGGGAGGACAGCACTGAGAAACATTTGCAGTGCAGCCAAAATGTGAATTAAGCAACAATTTAGTAAAACCTTGCCTTGAGGCCAAACACCTGAGAGAGAATCGGCAGAGGATGGGGCAGGGGCAGACATCTGCAAGGCAAGTGTCTGGCTGTGCAGTCCCTCAACGAATGGAGGGAGCTCTGCAACCTGCTGTTTCCAACTCCTCTACTGTGCAGAGGTAACTGTGCAAGCTTTCCTAGCAGTGCTCCTTCTGGACAACTGGCCACACACACTAGCTCTGTGCTGATGACAGCATTTGTCCTTCTTCACACAAGGGAGGAGGGCTGGTAAGATCTCTGCACCCTTTACAAGCCAGTACTTGGCACAAGTTACACTGAAGTCAGTAAGAATGCACCAAATTAGGTTTAGGATTAGGTTTAAGAGCAGCTGAGGGCAGGAGCAGATCCCACACCTGAATGCACTCCAAATCTTGATTCATACCCAGAATATGCCCTCTGAAGCAGTGACTACTGCAGTCCCAGTGCCTTTTCATTCACTTGAGTGTTTTTTATGTCACAGCCATGTCAGCTTAAGAAGGCCTTCTGCTGGTTCTACTTTGTCTGTGAGGTTTGTAATGACAATAGGTTTATGAAGCTTGCTAAGGTACAGTACCCAGACACCACATGAGAAGCTGCAGATGGATTCATAGCCTTTGTTACTCTTTAATGAAACAGCAAAATCATTCCAAGCTATTGGGGGCTGATGCCTACTTTTTTTTGTGAGCTAACCTCTTCCAATTATAAATATTTGCTATAAAATCCAAGGGAAGAAAAATGGGTCAGCTGGTAGGGCAAAGAGGAATTGGCTGCCAGCATTCTATAACCTCCTGTTTGTTATAAACTGAGCACCTGAAATTCTCACTGGTTTTGCATTAAGCAAAGGGGCAAAAAAAAGACCGAACCGAATCCACTCTTTAAGCTATGACTGAAAACAAACTTCCAGACTGCCTACTGCAGTCACTCTTTTTATGCTTTAAATTCCCAGTGGCAAGAAGAATAAAAGACTATTTCTGCTTTAATCTTGAAAACAAGAGTGTTAATGAGTGCTGTGCAGAATGTTTACAGCATCATAACCTAAGCGTGGGTAAACTCACTTCAGTCTAGCATAGACACCAGGACCCAAAACATTGTTCTGCTGCAGTCCTTCAGGGTAACACCTGCAGCTTCAGGATAGTTTCCAAATAGTAGAATCAGAATGGTTTGGGTTGGAAGGGGCCTTCATGATCACTGAGATACAAGCCATGGGCAGGGACACCTCTTCACAGGCCAGCTTGCTCAAGGCCCCAGCCAACCTGGCTTTGAACACTGCCAGGCTTGGAACCTCCACAACTTCTCTGGGCAACCTGTTCCAATGCCTCACCACCCTCACAGGCAAAAATTGCTTCCTAATGTCTCATCTCAATCCAGCTTCCTCCAGCCTGAAGCCATTACCCCTTGTCCTATCCCTACATACCTTCATAAAAAGCCCCTCCCCAGCTACAGGGTTGCCTTCAAGATAGCTGAACTCTTTTGGTTCTGGTTAGAAAATCTAACATCAGTTCTTAGCTACCAGGTCTCTATTTGCCTAAAGTTTAAATGTCCAAACAAATATATTTTTTAATACTCCACATAGGAGAAGTGAAGCCAAATTCCCACCTCTGCAAACATTCTGCTGTGTTCAAGCATGTTTCCAGTGACAAGAAATAATAATATCAACTTCATTTAACAGAACCAGATATGGCTTCATAATTGACTCCAATTTTGAAGGGAGGGAGGAAGAACTGTTCTGGGCTATGCCTGATTTTTTTTTTTTTTACAGCTTTGAATGGAAATAAATGAGGTTCTCTGAAGTCAGAGCATGCTATGGCAACACTAACTCCCTTCAAATGGACAAATCTACACTGGATCAGCACTCCACAGAGCAGTTTTGATCTGACCAGACAGATCAGAACAACTGGATTTTGCTAGCCTTTCACACTAGCTCACATATAGGTGTTAGTGGTGAATGAAGAAGGTTGGCTCCTGTCAGACTGGACAATGTTGCAGGTGGAAAGCTGTATCCTGAAGAGCACATAATAATTCAGGATGTATGTAGAGTCACCTGCAGCACATACATGGTATCTATCTGTTCAAAGATGCAAAAGTTCTTTAGTCTGGGGATGAGAACACTTCTGTCAGACTGTTGGAAATGAGGATCCTGTTTGTCAGCTCTTTCCCTAGGAACTCACCAGAGCACATGAGAGAATCTTTGGTTCCTTGAATACAGCAGTGTTAAATATAAATCCTGAGGCTCACAGGATATTGCCTGCAAATGTTTTATTAATTCTTGTTGTGATGGCCTGAGAAGCAACACTTGTATTAAAAATGTAACTTCTCAGAAGGCCAAGAAATTCTCTATCAACAGAAAGAGGGACACAGCCCCAGGAGGTTGCAAAGACTGTCAAAGGACAAGACTGAAACTTACAGCAGGTCCGGTGGGGCCAGCGCTGCCATCGCTTCCACGAGCACCCTGAGAGGAGAGAACAAAATAGTGTGAAGAGAGATTCAGAGATCAGAGAAAGCCACAGTAGGTGGCTGGTCATGAGGACAGAGATGGGAAGCCACTTACAGCTGGTCCAGGGGCACCTACTCTTCCTCTCTCACCAGGGAGACCACGAGCACCCTGAAAGAAAAAAGAATTGAACTTATTTCTATCTATTCACTGAACAAAGATCTAAAGAGATTTTTTTTTCTCCTCTGCCAAGTCTTTTGCAGCCAGGGAATTCTACTTTAAATATTCACACACTATTATATTAGAGTATCTTAGCTGGAGACTATCACTGATGACAAAAACGTTGAGCAAAACTGTGGCTGGATCATATCTATCAGGTCAACATTTTCCGTGGCAGCAAGAAATACTTACAGGTTGTCCTGGGGTACCATTTTCACCAGGGGCACCAGGTTCTCCCTGTGAAAAAGAAAGATTGCAGGCTTCAGTTACTTAAAGCATGTTTGGGGCAGATAGCACCATCAGCACCTGGAGGCATTCAACTGCTGTCTGTCTTCTGCAGCATTTGCACCACAGCAGACAAGAACAGCCATTAGGTCCTAAGGTCTCTGCATATACTGGAACACAGCCAGTGGGAATACTCTTAAAAGAGGAGGAACAGAGCAAGTCAACTTCATTTGCTCATCTCAGCTTTCTTCACCCCCTTTCTTTATCCTGATGTTTACTCTGTAGCACACACCTAAGAGCTAACTTCTGGGTAGGCAACTACCAATTCAGATCACACACCACAGAATGGTTTGGATTGGAAGGGACCTCAAAGATTCTCTAGTTCCAAGCCCCTTGCCATGAAAAAAAATCAGCAGAAGCAGAGTGATGCTTTCTTTTGCTTTAGATTAAGGGAACAAATTTCCAGTCCACTGGCTGGAAAAGAAGGCTCTTCCTCAGGTATTTTTAAACTTAAGACAAATAATAGTGAGATATGAGCCACTGACACATGACAGTAACTGTTCTCCAAGCAATTGGTCTAGACTGCTCTACAGTGATGAGTCCTTGGCCTAGAGCACTTGTATCTGCAATATACTTGAATGCATCCAGTCTTAAATGCTGCAAACAGCACAAATTTTTGCCTTCACCACTACTTTCAACACAGTTACATTGGAAGCAAAGCATCATAACAAAGATCAGTCACAGTCAGGTTAGCACTTTTACTAATAACTCTTCTTCCCCTTCCTTAATTGCTTTATCTGCTTTTAAACTCCAGTGACTGGACAGTTTGCTATCTCTTTAACTTTTTCTGAAGGTTAACAACTGGCAGTGACATTGAAGCATGTTACAGTTAAGAACTCTATAAGCAAGGAGTGTTAAGCTCTGAGAAACAAGCAAGACACAGAATTAGTGTCTGAACTTTTCTTTTTCACAGTAGAAGTTCTTAAATGCAAATCTCCTGCGAATAAGTCACCAGCATTAGATTTCCTGCAAGCCAGGAGTGTTAAGGACACTGCTATTTGGCACTGAGGTATAATGTGAGAAGAAGAAACAGAGGAAGAGTTTGCTAGAGATGTTCTAGGTCATATTTTAAAATACTTTTAAGGATGTTCAAATGTGCACTAATCTGAAGAGGGTAAAAAGAGAAAGGACTGCAAATATCAAACAACCTTAAGGCAGAAGAGCTCTGCACCTATCCATTTTTGGGCAGAAGCCTTACACTGGAGCATATGTTTCATGCAGCAGAGTTTTTGTAGCAAAATGAGAGGCTTTCATTTTAGTATGCTTTAAAAAGAACAACAAAATGCCAAATACAACTCACAGAAAAGCAGAGGTAGTAAAATAAGCCTTAAGTGCTGCTGGATCAGCCAGCAGAAAGCCACTTCTGCAGCTCTTACTCATGGAAGCTACTAACTTGCCTAAGGGCTCAAGAATATGGCCCCAGGAATGATTTCTCATGTTAAGGTATAGGTACTTGTCCTACATGGATCCACTGAATCTTAGGTGACTGCAGCCAAGCATGTTTAATGGCAACATGAAAGAGTGAAGGAGACTTCATATGTCTTTCACTAGGAAAAGCTACAAAAGCATCCTCAGAGTTCAGATTTCATCTTTACCTTGGTGCCAGGAGTACCAGGTTGTCCCTTTTGACCATCCAGACCATTGTGTCCCTATGTGGAGTAGAAAAAAGAAGTATTAATGTTAATCTTCTCACAAATGGCTACACACAACCTCTCAGTCTTGTAAGGTAAAGCCTTTGTTCCATACCAAATGATTTCCTAACACAACCTTAAGATTTGAAACATAAAATAAAACTCAATCTTTCCTATCAGGATATTAAAAACTTCAAAGAGGTTCATGCACTCCTAACTTGGAGGGGATTTCCAGGGGTTTCCAGCATGCTGAAGTAACTGTTCAGAGAACAAAGTAGGTATAGACTCACCCTAATTCCCTTAAAGCCAGGCAGACCAGGAGTTCCAGGGAAACCACGAGCACCCTAGAAACACACAGTGCATCAATTACTGTGCCTCATATTGTGCTGCAGTTACAAAGAAAGACAAATAATGAAGTCTTGCAATAAAATGAATGAGTAGGTTTGGGCTGTGATCACTCAAGGGAGGAACACAGTCCCTTCCTTAACTTCCCAGGACCAGACTTGTTCCAAGACTAGGAATAATCAACCTGCTTTTCCAGTTGTGGAGCTCAGAAATGTCATGCATTGACATGTGAGAGCACAGCTGGTTTGGCTTCCTGTGCTAGAGGTACTGGCCCTGTGTCACTCTCTCATTTCTCTTCCTAATTAGCCTGTCTTTACTGGGGGCAGAGGAACACACAAAGCAAAAATACAACTGTAAGATATCCCTGAATGTAAGAATTGAATTTGTGCTCATCTAGTAGGGAATATTACTACACTTCTTAATTAGCCTGTCTTTACCTGGGGGGCAGGAGAACACACAAAGCAAAAATCCCACTGTAAGATATCCTTGAATGTAAGAATTGAATTTGTGCTCATCTTGTAGAGCATATTACTACACTTCTTAATTAGCCTGTCTTTACTGGGGGCAGGAGAACACACAAAGCAAAAATACCACTTTAAGATATCCTTGAATGTAAGAACTGAATTTGTGCTCATCTAGTAGGGAATAGTACTACACTTCTTAATTAGCCTGTCTTTACCTGGGGGCAGAGGAACACACAAAGCAAAAATACCACTGTAAGATATCCTTGAATGTAAGAATTGAATTTGTGCTCTCTTGTAGAGAATATTACTACACTTCTTAATTAGCCTGTCTTTACTGGGGGCAGGAGAACACACAAAGCAAAAATACCACTGTAAGATATCCTTGAATGTAAGAACTGAATTTGTGCTCTCTTGTAGAGAATATTACTACACTTCTTAATTAGCCTGTCTTTACTGGGGGCAGGAGAACACACAAAGCAAAAATACCACTGTAAGATATCCTTGAATGTAAGAACTGAATTTGTGCTCATCTTGTAGGGAATATTACTACACTTCTGTTCCTAATTAGCCTGTGCAGTGCAGAAATGTTGTTAGGTTTCACTGGTAAGAGAACTGTTTTGTATTGTCTACATACCTGAGGGCCAGCAACACCTCTCTCGCCAGGTCTTCCAGGTTTGCCAGGGTGACCCTAAAAATGCAGAACAAATGCACTAAGAAAAGCTCATTTAATAAAACACAAACCATCCATGAGAGGGTAAAGACATGGGCAAAGTTTCTCGTTTTCAATAGAGAGCTTTTAGCTTTCAAGTGTCCTTCCCCCTATCCCCAGGAAGCTAAGCAGTGACTTTGGAGAGGTGCATTTCCAACACGCAGCATCTCCTCTACTGTAAAATCATTATTTCAGAGGTTTATTCTACCCAATATTACAGAGCAATGAGAAAGGGATGTCCAGTAAAATGCTTAGCTTAACAGTAACCTACTGCTGGAGTTGAATGACAGCCCCAAAAGAGATGAGAAACACTGAATATCCACTTACATCTTCACCAGCCTTTCCTGGAGGACCAGGGGGACCACGGGGACCCTGAGGACCCTGTTAAAAACAGATTGAGGATTACTTGAAGCATCATTCTTCAGGTAAGTCTTCTGGCTTCTGATTTGAGTTGGGGCATAGCTGGAATCTGATAGACTTTGCACACAGGGATTCCAATGTGAAGGAGTCTTAATCTGAGTGGTCAGCTCTGATTCTGTAACAGCATCAAGCAGGAACATCCAATTCAAATATTCCAGGATGTGCATGTGGACAAGAGAAACAGTCCTAAGCACTACTCTGGTGTCCTGCTTCTAATGCTAACAGTGTCTGCATGCCAAACCTGTACTTACTGTTTGACCAGGTTCACCAGGCTCACCAGGAACACCTTGAAAGCCAGGAGGACCCTAGAACAGAAGGGAGAGTTTTGTCAGGATGTGAACAAGCTCTTTTGTGATTTTACAGGTATGCAAGTGTTAATGAGTCAGCAGGAGAGATGAGATTGTACTTACAGGGGGTCCAGATGCTCCAGGTGGGCCTCTGGGTCCCATTAAACCCTAAGGGAGGAAAACCACAAAATCTTTTTTAAAAAACATCATAGCATCATAGAATCAGCCAGGTCGGAAGAGACCTCCAAGCTCATCCAGCCCAACCTAGCCCCCAGCCCTAGCCAACCAACCAGCCCATGGCACTAAGTGCCCCAGCCAGGATTTTCTTGAACCCCTCCAGGGACAGTGACTCCACCACCAACCTGGGCAGCCCATCCCAATGCCAATCACTCTCTCTGCCAAGAACTTCCTCCTAATATCCAGCCTAGACTTCCCCTGGCACAACTTGACACTGTCCCCTTGTTCTGTTGCTGGTTGCCTGGGAGCAGAGACCAACCCCACCTCCTTACAACCTCCTTTCAGGCAGTTGTAGAGAGCAATGAGTTCTGCCCTGAGCCTCCTCTTCTGCAGGCTGCAAACCCCATGATACAAACCCATCTAAAACACCAGTTGCTGGTATGCCTAAAATGTTGGTAAGCATTATGGTTCCCAATGTACAATGTCCAAATCAGATTAAGACACTTGAAGAGACCTGCATGACCTGCACAGGCAGTCTAAGTGCAAACCAAATTCTTCTAATGGTGAAGAACCAGCACAGAATCCATTGAGATGGTAATGGTTGGGAATTTAGGGATTAGGCTTCTTAATCTACTCTTTAGCAGGTGTGTTTTTTCAGTCTTCTCTGTGCCCTCCCCCTTCCTGTGCATGGACTTCCAGGATTTAAGGACAAAGGTGGCAACAACACATTATAAAATGTTGGTTTTAGGGAACCTCTCCATTTTACCATGATTTTAAAGAAGAGATACTGGGGAAAAAAAACCAGAACAGTAGAGAGGTAAAAGGGAAAATAAAGGTATAGAAATGGCAGTACTAGCAGGAACTGAGAGACACATCCTTTGGAAAGAAATCAAGCATATTGTACATTCATCTGTTTCAAGTGATGATCAACTTCTATTTAAGTCTCTCATCATTTTCAGTCTTTTCTTAAATTCTCCTCATTTCACCTCCAAACTAAGTCATTAACACATTCTCCTTAACTGCATTAGGAATTTACCCACCTCCTGGGGAAAAAAAAAGGTGAAAATCACTTTTAAAGAGGAAATTTCCACAGATTACTGCATTTTCTTAACAGTTGTCTTAATCATAGAATGATTTGGGTTGGAAGGAACCTGAAAAGATCATCTAGTTCCAGCTCTCCTACCATGGGCAGGGACACCTTCCAGTGGACCAGCTTGCTCAAGACCTCAGGGTCTTGAGCTTGGCTAAGTAAGCAAGCAACTTGAAACTGAAATGTAATTGATTCTTCTATTGCTTTATGAGATGTTTCCTGAGAAATGGTGATGGTTTTGATGGGGTTTAAAACTTTCTTGGGAACTCTTTGCAGATTTTCTCATGACAAGATTAAAATTGTGTGCCAGCTTTTCCATTCAGCTTTCCCCCAGCATTGAATACCTTTTATTAAGGGGAATAAATGGATGTTAAATACAGGCCTTTACTTATGTGAGATAAAGCAATCTTCTGGCTATAAAACTTGCAGCAGTTCTAGGAACAACAGCTCTGTCTGGACAATCTGAGTCATATGTGCTGCATAAGCCCTGTGAATACCTTCACAAATTCTGTTCCCTAATGGGTTTGTCTTCCTTTTCTGTCTTCCCTATCTCTCACATTTTCTTTATGGAACTTAAGGACTCCTCACAGGAGGCAGATTTGACTGCTTTGGCTGACAGACAAACCCTAACTGACTCAACAATTGGAATTCAGAAATAGTGACAGCCCAGATAAATCCTCATTTGCATTTTCTCATTTGTTGTCAGACACTGAGGGCAGAACTTGATTACAGATACTCCTGGTTTCCTACCTTTAGTATCTAAAGGGATGCCAAAAGCATTTTCAAAACTTCATTTGATATTCCACTTTTTTCAGAAAGGGAGCAAGCACTGGACCCAGAATTATCCTGGGCAGCCTTCATCCTGCTGCTCACTCATCAGATGGGTTGCCTGTGATGTCATTCTGTGTGGTGAATTTGACCCATATTCTGCTCTGAAAGTATCTGCCAGCATCAGGAAGAGTCAGAAATTCATGTGGAGAGGCATTGCCTTTTAAATGCTCCTCAGATGCCCATTTGGACACAGTACACAGTAACTAATAATTCCTCCTCAGAATAGGCTTGTAGGAGCAAGCACTAAAATTCAGCTGTTGAGGACCAAATGTGGTGGCAAATTTCCTACCAGATGTCTGCAGTTCCAGGAAATCCATGGGAGAAAAATGGTCACTAACTGGAGCTGAGATACTGAGATTTCTAGACCTAGGTCTGCTTTAGAAAGCAGCTTTACAATCAGTCTCATTCTTAAACTGCAATCTTCTGCCTCAGTACAGATCAAGTAATACTATATCAAAGCAGAGGTAGTGTCTGCCATCAGATTGGGAGATACACTGATTCATAAAAGTGTGGTCAACAGAGAGTTAAAGCACAAGACTCACCAGTGTTACAATCAAGTTAAACACAGATCACATTTCAAGTCCCAAGACTCTATTTCAGACACTTCACATTGTCCTAGATCAAAGGAGCAGCCTGACTCAATATATGATGAAAACACTAATTTTAACTCAGTGCTTTGTGTTGATACAGCTGGATTAGGCTCAAAGGAAAATACTAAACACTTTATCTGTGCAAGTTCTCAAGTGCTAAGTCATACACCTACCATAGGTCCTGGGCCAAAGTCAGCTGCTTTAGATGGATCATACTGAGCAGCGAAGTTCTGCAGGTGGAGAGAAGTTTGACATTAAAGGAAGTCTGAAATCAAAACATTACAAATTTTGCTTGATAGAGTATTGACAATGAGCACTCTGCATCTGTCACCTGACTTGCTGCACACCCCAAACTCAGTACTTATGGCCCTGTTATCCACACAATTCTATTTGCTTGTTTGCAGAAAGATTTGATTTTAATGGGTAGCCCCTTTCACACAACAGCCTCACATATCCACACAGCAGCAACAGGGAGACATTGCAACAGCATGACCTGGAAATGAAGAATGTCAAATAAGTGCTCATTTAAAACTGAAAACTTTCTTGAAACCTTCCAGTCATGCTGCCTCCTTTCCAGTGAGAGAAGCTATGCATATTTTTTCACTGCATTGCTTAAGTAAAATTCAGCCACCAGCCCTCACTGACCAGCAGTTGAGTTGGGCCCTTCAGCTTCAAGAAGACCTGAGGAGCTTGCATGCCTCAGAAACACTGCACTGGATTTGGGATCTTCTATCAATGCATTTAGTTCCATAGAGTGCATTTTCCATCTTCATTAAAATGGGGGAAAAAAAGTTCTGTAGAACACAACTGAAACTTCTTTCCTTGCTGGTTTCATCAGCACATTAAAAAAATAGGAATTAATCAAAGTAGTTTGGGGTTTGCTAGTGGGAAAATATTTTTTTTTTTTTTTTTTTTGCTGTTGAAATTGATGGCAAAAGAGAGTTCCTCCATGCAGGAGGATTTACTAAACTTGATTAGCAAGACACTGTCTATGTCTTCAGGCTCTCTGTGCAAGCTGATGTCAAGCAAAGAGTTAAAAGCAGCATTCTGCAGAGAAGCCATGATGGACACTTCTGCAGAAACTGCTCAGCTCTGCAGCTTAATACAGATAGAAATAAAAAGTTCTAAAGAAAGACATTCCAAAGTTCTTAAAGACTTTGAAGTGCAGACTTCTAGCATCAGGGCAGTCTTCAGCTTATTCCAGCACAGCTGCCATCTCTTGAACCCAGCTGCAAAGTGCCTTTTCCCTATCTGCTTAACAGCACAGGTTTCACTGAGCTGATTCCTAATCCACACACATTACAGCTGTAGGAATTTCATGCAAATTAACAGGGCTTATTTGCTCCTGTGCATAAGTCTCTGTTGAATTCAGAATCCAAATTTGTCATGGAAAACACAGAACCTAAGGATAGTTTCATTGGAACTGAAACCATCAGCTTCTTGCAGATTACAAGGGAACGTTTACTCTGGTCTCCAGGGCAACATCAAGGCTTTCCCAGCAGCTATACATTTAGGCTTAGTCATAAAGCTCAGATCATCAGTTTCAGTAACAGAAAGTTTGGATGCCTTACTCCACCAAGACCTGGAGGACCAGGGGGGCCTGGAGGACCTGGTGGACCATCTTCACCATCTCTGCCTGGTGGACCTGGTGGACCCTAGGGTCAAAAAGAGGAATATAAAGCAAACATTAGAAGTGGCTAAAGAAATCTCTCAAGTGATACATCCACTAGCAACCAGGCACCTACAGCACACACTACAGCAGTGCCACAGCTGCAGGTTCAACACATGGTTAACTTCAGAAAAGAAGCATAGCCTGGATTTACATTGCCTTGGCAAACCTCACATCAGGAATTCACTCTAGTTTCATATTTGAGATGGCCTATGGAGGCAATATTGGAGCTGTGCTGCCAAACCAAGAAGCTTCATTTTAAGTAACTAAATTTTGGACCCTTGAACCTCAAGTGACTCACACAGACCCACACAGCCTGCCAGATTCTGTTAGTGAGAGGCTCAGTTTGACTAACAGAGGATTTGTGGAGACCAGTATGAACTAACATAGATCCAGAGTAAGTCAGAGGCTGGTTTTTCATCAGTCTAGATGATTTAATGGTATAATTGCAAGGTCAGTGACAACAAAGCACTGCTTTTCTACAGATTTTTGATATTGCCATTCTGCCAGAACATTTTACAACCATTCAGTCCAGCATCATTGTCCCCTATATTCTTTCATCCTTAATGCACAAAGCTGGTCAAGGTTTGCTATTGTGGTAGTTGAGGTGAGGTATTTCACTTGGTCTGTATTTGAACTCAGGTCAGACTAGATGAAATCCATAACCACAGCTTTATGGATATTTTAAAAAGCAGGGTTAGCTGTGCTGCCTTCAGCACAAAGCATCTCATTAAACACAGTTAGTTAGTGGTAGTCTAAAGCAAATACACAGCTGACCAGATACACTCTTCCTAATAGTTCCCATTGTGTCTGTCAGAGTCTTATGACCCAAGAAACCTGTAAGAGCTACCTGTTAGTATTGTGGCATTTTGATTTTCCTAAGATAAAGACTCATGGTAACTGCACACTGCCAGGCAAGTAGGTCAATTCCAGCAAGCTTTCCAAAAAGCAGCAATGATGTTTGAAGCAAATCAGAAAAGCAGATGTGGGCAATGTGAATGAACACCACAAATTATTCAACTCTCCTTATTTATGGCTACTTTTACAATAGCCTTTACAGAATGATATCCTCTTTGACTAGCACAAAGTAGATGGCAAACACCTAGGTGCCAAGAGGATAGCTTTTTTCCAACCACCTTTGGAGGCACAGATAAAGAACAACCCTCAAAGCTACCTTTGCCTGTTTGGGTTTGATAGACAGAGCTTATCCATAAACCATACAGTTTAAAGGCTCCATCTTCATGTGCCAGCTATTCCTTCTCCATTTTCATACACTATTTCCACTGTGGACAACTAGAAAAAGGCTTTTCAAGCCTTCACATGGAGTTGTACTGCCTGAACTCAGCCACATGGGCTCAGGCACAATGGCCACGATTAGGATGATGTGGCATTGCCAAGGCAGAATTTGGTACTTCGGTAACTTGGTTTCTTAATGAAATTGTAGATGCAAACTTCTCCAGATACATTCATTTAATCTCATGTCAGTGCCTCAACTTTTTCCTAATGGTTATCCAACTGTTTTCAAAGATCACAAACAAATGAACATCAATCTAAGTCCTTACCCTTTCTCCCTGTGGCCCTTTGTCTCCTCTAGGGCCCTGTTGGAAGGAAACAAAACTTAATGAGCTGCCATGGAAACATTCCAGGACAAGACAGGGAAACACATATGTTAAATATCATTAATGTACATGAAAAAGGGTAAGAAGACTGCACATACAGGTCCAACAGCTGTATTTTCCATAGGCAGCATATCCTTTTTCCACAATAAGCAGCTGGAAATAGCCACTGTGATTACCAGCTCAAAGTATCACTACACAGTTCATAGAAGTACTTGCAAAGGTGGTTTTAGTTTCCACTGAGTAACTGGCTCTAATTTAACAATAATTTTGGAAATAAAATAGAATCCCTTTAGCCTTCTGTAGATAATTGCTGTACTCTTCTGTTCCTGCCAACCTTTGGTCCAAAGTAACTCTGATTAAACCAGAATGCTACTTTGATGCAGTTTAGTTCCTAGTAGGCTTAGTTCTGCTCTTGTTCTTAAATGCAACACTGGAATTTCCCCTGGTGCTACGATGTTGCACCCATTGTTCTCCCCTTTTTTTAACCTCCCACTCATCTCGGTGCTACTGCTTATCCTCAGGGCACACTGGAAATAATGAGTGCAGTTTTCCTTTCATGCAACATTCAGCAAAAAACCCTGATCTGCCTAAGAATATCTGACAGCACCTCTATTTCCACACAAGAAAAATTCAAATGCTTACCTTATGCCCTGCAGATGCCTGGTGTAGGAGGGGAATAATTAAAGAAGAAAATTAAAACAAAGATACAATTTTTCCTGATACTTTAAGCCAAAACAATATACAAACTTAGACTCATCTTCTTGCATAATTTTTCCCAGGACAGTATATTTAGGTTATGCCCTGTGGTTTGAAATGACTCTAAAGGACAGGAGTTTATTAAATAGCAAAGATACTACATTAAAAGCTCCTGTTGAAGACCAGCAATTCTGTACTTCTTCCAGCCTGCAAAACTGGCATTAAAAAAAGGTCACACCTGAGTTCTTTCATCATCCTTCCATGCAATGAAATTGAGACTGGCAGGCTGGCTTTAAAGTAGAGTCATCTCCAACCCAAACTGGCAGGTATAAGATCCAGACACCACTGCTCTGTTATTTTCTCCTTAAGGTCTCCTCACACCTATGAAGGCAGTCTCTTAAAAAGGCCGTCCCACTTGAGAAATTGGGGTGGGGACCTTCCCAGGCAGTCCCTTCAGGATTCAGTGGGTATCTTTTCCATCACCAGCTTGGAATTTAATGTCAGTAAATAATACTGCCATGGAAAAGAAGTCTAGTCTGTTAACTGAAGCTGAATGTTAGATATTAAATAGCAATAATTATACTGACCTGACTCACATCTGGAAAAAGACAAGAGAGAGAAAGAAAGAAAAAAAAATAATTAGGGTGTGGATTTGGTTATTTTACAAGTTTTATAATCCAGTGTTTTTAAACCAAAATGCAATTCTATTAATTTTATTAACACAAGACATTTTTTCCTAATGTGATTTCTAAAGTTCAAGGTGACTACCTCAAACTGCAAGGTGTGACTGCTGTGCATTTCAAAACCAAACCCAACTTGCTAATGAAATTAAAAGAAATAGGACGTTTGGCATAGTAGAAGCAGAGATCTAGTGGCCCACTCTAAATATGCTTAAACCCATAGGGAAAAATGCACATTCAGATTTTCATATATGCATGCACACAACAGCTGAATAAACCCAGATGGGCTGACATGTGTGAAGGTATTAAGTGCCAGGAGTAATCTTAAACTTGAATATGAAATGGCAACATCTCACTTTTTTATGGGGAATGGTTCTAACATGCCTGTCCTCACAATTTCCTGCAAACTGCAGTTTATGGCAGAGAACAGTCTGAAGCTCTTACATGACAGCAAATTATTTTATGTAGGTCACGCTCTTGCTAATTAGTTGGGAGATACTAATCCTCAAAAAATCAGAATTTCAAGCAACTCGAAAGTATTTCAGCTGAAACAGCCTAGTAAAAAGTCTCACATCACATTTAAAGCCAGCAATTTGATGCGACCACTAACTAACAGGTTGTTGGGTGGGTTTCCACAGCGTCACTTTGTGTTCAGAGTGGTTCGTGCTGAGTTCAGATGGTTCGTGCAGTCCAGCAAAAAGGTAACCATATCCAAAGTGCTGAACACTGCAAGGCCCCGAGCGCTGCTTGCCTGGGCTAACAGCACCAAATTCGAACCTTCACTGCCCCCAGGTGATGGTGACACTCATGACTGCTTATTTCGGGAAAATTTCGGATCCCCACACTAACCGAGCCATCCCCCAGCCTTTGCACTGCCTGTCACCGAGGAATGTACCCAGTGGCGTGGCTGCGGTGCGCCGGGACAGGCCTCAGCCCGGCCGCCCCGCCACAGCGGCTCCCCTGGGCCGGCTCCGGGCCGCTGCCCGCTTTACGAGGGGCATCTCCCCGGGGGCTCCGAGCGCCAGCAACGGGCAGCGTGCGGCTGCTCCCTGCTCCTCCCCCTAGGGCCGCGGCCAAACCCCAGGTCCACGCCGGTCCTGCAGAGGAACAGTGGCGAAGGCATAAGGGGTGGCTTGAAGAGATGCTGTCTAGCTTGAGGCAAGGGGAAGGCTCCCACCGCAGTGTGGGGGGAGCTGAGCTCTGGCAGCGAGGCGGGGAGACGAAATCCTCCCCTGGGCGCCAGTGCCGCGCTGCAGCCGCAGAGACCCCCGCTCCTGTTCGCACTACAGATAAGCAAGGTCCCTTCCTGCCTCTCTCCTGTATCGCACAGCCTGTACCTCCGCGGAGAAAGCCGAGAGGGCGGGCTCAGGGAGAGGGGGATCCACCCGGGAGGCGGCTGGGTCTGAAGGAGCCCGGCAGTAGGCGTGCCTCGGCGGCCCTGCTCTGCCTGCAGGCGGCGGCGGAGGGCTGCGGGAAGCCTGTGGGACCCGCAGCGAGCAGCCTGCTGCCAGCTTGCCCCGCGGAGCGAAGGGATGAGCCGCAGCTATCGCTTCCTTCCGGCTCCCTCGCTTCGGAAAGCACGGCTGAAGGCTCCCAAAAGTGCAAGTCTGGGCGCAGCCGGGCGTGTTCGCATCGCTGCAAAGACTCTTCTCCTAGCCTTTAAGCATCTGCGCTTGAATTAGGGTTTGCGTTCTACGGAGGATCCGAGTTTGTCTTTCTTTTGGTTCGTTTGGTTTTTATGTGTGTTAGTTTTTAGGGGGAGGGGATCTCGCTGGCCTTTTGCCATCCTTTCCTACTTTTCAGGGGAGAAAAAAAACAAAAAAACAGCTAGGTTCAGATCTGAGACGGAGGTGGCAGTTTTATGAAATAGTCTGTTGTAGCTCCAGCTCCCCGCACACTACCATCCGTGGGGCAGACGTCTGGATCGAGCGCTGAGAAGTCGGACAGCCACCCCCTGACACCACCCATGCCACAAACAAGCTGAAAGCACTTACGTTGGCCTGTCGCTAGGGATGAAGTTACTGCAAGCAGCAACAAAATCCGCGTATCCACAAAGCTGAGCATGTCTAGTTGCAAGACATGCAGACTCCTTGTGGTGCCGAAGTCCCTGGTCGGTGGTTTAGCTTATTACCTATGGGACGCAGGCATACAGGCTTGAGGAGTTAGCTCCAAACTTAGCAGAAACCTCCTGCCCCGGGGATGCTAAATTAATCAAGTCCCGATCCGTCGCATTTATACCACAGGAGGGTCCGCGCAGCCAATGGGAGCGCGGCGGCGGCGGGGCCCGCGCGGCTCCCAGGCCGTCACGTGCCCCCCCTTGTCTCCGGCCCCGAGGCTGGGCTGGAGCTGGGGGAGGCCGAGGCCAGGAGAGGGAGGAGGCAGCGTTAAATTGGTTCCATGCTTTGAGGACGTGGACACTTTGAGGCTTTCG
>VWYK01119650.1:8707-19156 GCA_013399775.1 Semnornis frantzii
TGCTGCAGCCCTCTCAGCATCTTCGTGGCCTCCTCTGGACCCGCTCCAACAGTTCCATGTCCTTCCTGTGCTGGGGGCTCCAGAACTGCACACAGGACTCCAGATGGGGTCTGCGGAGAGCAGAGCAAAGGGGCAGAATCCCCTCCCTTGCCCTGCTGCCCACACTGCTTTTGCTGCAGCCCAGGACTCAGTTGCTGTCTGGGCTGCATGTGCACACTGAGCTCATGTTGAGCTTTTCATGGCCTCAGACCCCCAGGTCCTTTTCCTCAGGGCTGCTCTCAGCCATTCCCCACCCAGCCTGTATTTGCTGAAAACATCCCCGCTGACAGCAGGGGACTTGGACTAAATGTCTTTTAAATGTCTCTTCCAATCCAAAGCATTCTATCATGGGCAACAAAACTGGTGAAGGGTCTAGAGTACAAGTCTTATGGAGAGTGGCTGAGGGAACTGTTTTTTTAAGTATGGAGAGAGGAGACTGAGGGGAGACCTCATTGCTCTCTGCAACTCCCTGAAAGGAAGTTGTAATGAGGAGGGGATTGGCCTCTTCTCTCTAGTATGAGCTGATAGAACAAGAGGAAACTGATATTACTGAAACCGTACCAAGGGAGGTTTAGGTTGGATATCACATAAATTTTCTCTACTGAAGGAGTGGTCAGGCATTGGAACAGGTTGCCCAGACAGGTGGTGGAGTCACCGTTCCTGGAGGCGGTCAAGAAATGTGTGGAGAGGACTCTTCAGGACGTGGTTTAATGGCCATGGTGGTGTTAGCTTATTGGTTGGCCTCAATGATCTTAGAGGTCTTTTCCAGCTGAAACAATTCTATGATTCTATGAATTCAGACAATGCAGGCATTTCAGTGTGGATCTCTCAACTAAGACTTGTAATGTGGTGAGGGAAGAAAACTAAACCTCCATTTCTGTGGCAGCATTTCCAGAGAGGAGTCTCAAGGCATCAAAGAAATAAAGCATTTAGCATTGCAGCTCATTCAGATGTTACAAGCAGCATTGATCTGTGAAGGAGAAAACTATAAGGGAACAGAGGCACACAGGTTCAAGAGCGTGTTTTGGGTTGTAAAGCATTAAAGTATCCAGGACTGACTTTTATTCCAAGTGCCACACGGGCTGGCATAGCTTCTCCTTTCCCCCTTTTGATTAACAGCATTGGAGCTGGAGAGGGAACCAGTCACCTATGAAAGAGGAGCTCTTTGTGATTGTCCCCTTAATGCCTGTGGGGGACCCTGCGCACTGCCTAGAGAGCAATATAATTAACTGACTGACAGGGAGCCAAACCCAGCTCCCCTGCCAGCTGCACCACTGCTCTAATTATGCAAGAAATGGACGTAATTAATGTAGATGTCACTGATGATGGACGTGGAGCAATTAGGTTTCTGGGCTCCATGAGGCACCTACTGTTCTAAATAAGTGTACACTGCACAGCCTTAGTTAGTTGTTTTCATTTCAGAGAAGTTTAAATGGGGAGGCTTTCTTCTGTGGCACATCTCACACGGGTTGGCTCCAGGTGGGGCCACTACCCAGTGCCACACTGCTCTTCTACCTTGCCTCACTACATTTTTGCAAGTGATGGGAAAAGACATTTATACAATCATAGAATCATAGAATGGTAAGGTTGGAAGGGACCTCAAAGATCACCTAGTTCCAATTCCCTGCCATAGGCAGGGACACCTCTCACTAGAACAGGTCACTCAAGGCCTCATCCAACCTGGTCTTCAACACCTCCAGGGAGGGAGCAGTCACAACGTCCCTGGGCAACCTGTGCCGGTGTCTCACCACCCTCACTCCAAACAACTTCCTCCTAACATCCAGTTTTAGTCTCCCCTCTGCCAGTTCAAACCCATTGCCCCTTGTCCTGTCATTGCAAGACCTTGTCAATAGTTCCTCCTCAGCCTTCCTGTAGGTCCCTTCAGATACTGGAAGGCTACTCTAAGGTCTCCTGGAAGCCTTCTCTTCTCCAGGCTGCAGAGCCCCAACTCTCTCAGCCTGTCCTTATAGCAGAGTTGCTGCAGCCCTCTCAGCATCTTTGTGGCCCTCCTCTGGACCCACTCCAACACTTCCATGTCCTTCCTGTACTGGGGGCTTCAGAACTGCACACAATACTCCAGATGGGGTCTGAGGAGAGCAGAGCAAAGGGGCAGAATCCCCTCCCTTGCCCTGCTGCCCACACTGCTCTTGATGCAGCCCAGGACTCAGTTGGCTGTCTGGGCTGTATTTCTAATTACTCATGCTGAATCACCAGCATGGCCTGAGCTTCTTCACTCAAGGATGTAAATCAGGTCTTCTGTACTACACTGCAACGTCCCACCATGATTTATATATCACTGTCTACACATACATCACATGTTTGCCAGCAGTTGAGCAATACATGCTCTCTGGTGTTAATTGTACCATCTACTGATTATCACCTAGCGGAAGGGACCTCTGGGAGGTCAGACAGCACGGGGTACATAAGAATTATTCCTATCAGAAACCACCCCTGTTCCCCTTCTATTTAGTCTTCATCACCTTACTGTTGGTGAGCTGCAGGAACTCTAATGCCTTGGCAATGCTGAGTAAATAGATCCCCTGTGCCTGGTCCTGGCGCGTCCAAACTGAGCTGCTCCAACAAACTAGTGTGTCTGGATACTACCCTCTTGTCTTTTATTCCAATCTCAACTGAAAAGTGATTTGCAACAGGATGACAGAATGCCAGGGGTTGGAAGGCACCTCTGGAGATCATTGAGTACAACCTCGCTGCCAGAGCAGGACTGTAGACTCTAGTGCATGTTGCACAGGAACGCATCCAGACAGGGCTTGGGAGTCTCCAGGTAAGTAGATTCCACAACTTCTCTGGGGACCCTGTTTCACTGCTCTGTGACCTTTACAGCAAAAAAGTTCTTCCTCGTGTCAAGGTGGAAGTCCCTGTGCTACTGTTTACATCCATAAACTCTGAAAACTTGCTGATGGTGCAAGTTTTCACAGTTCTATGACAATCTCATGTGCTTTGGACAAGTAGGGCATAGAGGTTTTATCTTTATGTTTATATTGCTAAATATCATATAATTATTTTATAAACAATAAAATTTTATAAAAACTGGGAAAGTAAATTCTGCCAAAGAGAGTGAGATGTTGTATTGTACCTCTTGTCATTCAGACTGGGTTGTTTTTGTCCTAACTCCTGGTTTTAGTTTTGGACTCCTCCAACTGCTTTTTCCAAGGCACATTTCCTAACTCTGATAACTCTTCTAATTTTCCTAACTTCCATCTCCCTTCCAGGCCACGGATTGGTCTTAGATTTCTTTTAATTAGTTGCGGAGACAGATTAAAAAAACAATATTAAGGACTCTTGTCAGGAGAGCAGTTGTACAAAACAGTTTGTGGCTGGGTGGTGTCCCTGGGCCATTCATTCAGTTCAAGTTCCAAACCCTAGCACCACAGATCTTCTGCCCCAAGATAATTTTCAGTTTTCCATTTTATGGTCAAATCCTCCAGAGCTTTGAGTTTCAGGGCAATAATTACCCAGTCTGATTTTTAAAGTTTTTGGTTTGGTTTGGTGGTCCTTTTTTAGTACAATTTATGCCCCAACACTGGACCTTTCTTTGGTCAAGCAGCATACTGCCTTTGTGTGGTTATATGAAGCCTTGTGATATTATATGAAGCTGTGGAAGTCTACAGCCCTACTCTTCATCTGGATGTAATTTAGAATTCAAATAAGCAGCACCCACCCTGCTGCTGGCAGGACTTGGAGGTTTAAAGGACTGCACCATGATCCAGAAGCAATGGCATTGTCATTTCCTGCCTAAGGACACCCACACAGGACAAATGCCTTGCTGGAGTCCTCTTGGTCTCCACCCAGGACATGTCAGTCTCTATAGTGGGAAGATATTTCTCATGTTGCACTGGGACTGGCACTGGCACTGTTCTATGATAGCTAAAACAGAGATAAAAGGCCTGACCAAAGCCATGGAATTTGGAATCTCTTGACCTCCAGTTTAGAGACACTGCAGGTTTGTGAAATTGAGGGCTTGAACCACCTTACTGGCAAAATACCTGAGCAGTCACTTGTCAATATGTGGCTGTCCCAGCCTCCTATGCACCTGCCTCTCATAGACATCGACTGCAGGACTGTTTCAGTTGCCCATACAGGGATGTCTACTCTGTTCTGAGATTCCTCAGAATGCATTCAGCACCTTTACAGGGCAGAGAGAAACTGAAAAAGGTCTGGGAGATTCCATTTATCCTTCTACAGTAGCACTTGGAGGCCACTTTGCTTACTTTGTCCTTGTATGGACAGCAGAATCAAACCTCTGCTTTGCATGGCCAAAGGACCCTGCAGTGTTTTCAGCTTGGTCTAAAATTAATGCCTAGTACACAGGTAGTCCTTTAAGTGAGATCCACTGCCTGCATGAGGTAGCTGTTGACAGATTACAGTGGGCACACACATCTAGCATGCATGGAGACCCTTATATCTGTGTCTTAGTCTTGAATCTAATCCTTGTTCCTAGCAGTTTATCATCTGAACTGTTCTCTGGGCTCCACTGACAGGTCACCCAAATAATTTTTGAGACTATGGGAAATTCTGCTGGGCCATCAGTTATTGCTCTAGAAGGGTGCAGGTAATCCATGCTGTAGACATGAGGAAATTCAGGCAACTTTTGGATATCTCAAATGACACCAGCTCCCCAGTTCATCGCAAATCTCTGCTGGCTATGATGGAAGCTTGGATATCAGGTTCACAGGCAGAGACACAAATTAAGTTGTCTTAATGAAGAAAAAAAATCACATCCAAAGGGTTTTCCACTGGTTCCAGGCCTTCTGGGCTCTCCTCATCTTTTGTCATGTAGGGAAGTAGGAGATCAGATGAGGGCTCAGCTGTAATGCTGAACACCATCATCACTTAGCTATTAGAATGACTAAGATAATCCCTGCTATCTTGAAAATGAGCCCAAGATGACTTTGAAATGACTTTTGGAGTGCATTTCTTTGATAAAAGAGTCTACTTTTTTCTTTTATTTTAGAGTTAAAGCAAACACAGCCAAACAGAAGAAAACCCACCCCAGAAACCTCCAGAAATTTAGGCAGAGTACAGCTAGCTTGTCTGCTCTGCTGTGAATATAGAGAGGGTGGAGGTAAACAGATTATGGGTAGTTCAAAGAGGCTGTGTATCCCTGGCTTTGAAATTACCATTTCTGTTTCATCTTAGAACTCATTTTAATGAACTGGCAAAGAAGAGAAGCAGAAAAATTTCCATCCAAGGCTGCAGTGGTATGTGGTATTCTCTAAAAATGCTGCTGCCCTTAGCGACTGTAAACCAAGGTGTCTCTAAACCCAGTTCTGCAGAAGAAAGGAGGGAATTCATCATTATTTTATTTCAATATTTGTTGCTAGACACGAGTGACAAATCTGCTGGGTTTGTTTTTCCTCACAGTCTTTTTTAATCAGCTGTCCTTAGGTGACATTTCACTTTATCTAGTAACAGCCCATTGGAGAGCAGAGGACGACCTTCATCGTTTGTTCGCTGCTGCACAGGGCTCGAGAGAATGGCACATTACAGAGCTCTCTCAATAGCCTCTTGCATTTTGCCAGCACCTCTTGAGGGTTTGAAATACCACAGCCAGATACTATCATCTGTTGTTTTTAAATACTGCCTTCCAGTGTCAGACTGAAAGCTTTAATTTCCCATCAAGGATCCAAGATATGAAATACGTGAGCCTGCTTCCAAGTTTCTCTCCATCCTTGTGCCATTATACACAGATAGGTGTTTCTCTTACCACCATATGGCCTACAACACAGAAAGCCACTTCTTCCAAAAGCCTTGCAAGTTGTGACTACCCCAAAATATTCCAAATCATTAACTACAGGAAGGTTGGGGAGGGACTATTGACAAGGTCTTGCAATGAGAGGACAAGGGGCAATGGGTTTAAAGTGGCAGAGGGGAGATTTAGACTGGATGTTAGGAGGGAGTTCTTTGCAGTGAGGGGACAGTGAGACACTGGCAAAAGTTGCCCAGGGAGGTTGTGGCTGCTCCCTCCCTGGAGGTGTTCAAGGCCAGGTTGGAGGAGGCCTTGAGTGACCTGTACTAGTGGGAGGTGTCCCTGCCTATGGCAGGGGGTTGGAACTAGATGATCCTTGAGGTCCCTTCCAACCTTACCATTCTATGATTCCTCACTCTTCCTATTTATCCCTTAGCCCTCCATTAACAAGACCATCTTCTGGGAATCGGCCTCTTCCCTCCATAACCCGCTCTAGTTAACAATGTCTCTGCTGACTGCAAAGGCTTTGGATTGGGTGACCTCTAACAGTCTCTTCTGACCCAAACAATTCTACGATTCCACTTTGCTATGATGAAAACAAATCATCATTTTGGGTGTCCCCCACCACCTCTCAGTAGGTGAAGGTACAGGAGGAACCACAACAGCCTATCGGGCTGCACGTCACACAGCCGTCAGCACTGCACTCTGGTTGGCTGAGAAGCCAAGCACAGGCTCAGCAACCTGCCAACTGCGGCTGCAAGCGGGACAACAGAGGGGAGCGATTGGTCAGCAAGCCTGGTGCTGTACATGGTGATTGGTTAACACAGCAAAACACAAGTGACAGTTCTGGGGCTTAGAGGACAGGTCTCCCCTTGCCTCCTGACAGTGTACACAGCTGTAGGTGAATAACGAAGTTGAGCTCATTAAGCAAATTTACATCTGTGGGGAAATAAGAGGATTTGCCTCCTTCTCTTGCTCATCTATTTTCATAAAGCTTCAGGAGATTAACGTCTTTCAGACTTCAACTCCTTTCCCTGTACCAGATCCAGCGAAAAAACTGGCCACTGCTTTTGCAAAACATAACTAGGGGTTGATGGACTGACTTGCAGACAGCACGATGGCCCAAGCCCAGGACGAAGCACCTGCCATGTGAGGATGTCCTCTCTGAATGATGAGCACTGGCAGAGCCAGTCCCTCAAACAGATTGTCCTTGAGACAAGCTGTGCCAGAAAGCAGAGCCCTACAGCTCACTCCCTGGCTGAGCATCCCAAAGCAGCCCTTGCCTCCAAAATGTGCTTCATGAAGGATGCCAAAAGCTGCTCTGCCAACAGAGTCTGTAATGGACACTGCAGGAAAACAGTACCCTTCCTGGAGGCACAGAGCTCATGGGGTGGAGAGAAGGGCTGTCAGTACTGTGAGGACTGGGGGTACTGGCAGATGAAAAGCTGGTTATGAGCCAACCATGTGTGCTCACGGCCCAGAAGCCAAACTGTGCCCTGGGCTGCATCAAAAGAAGTGTAGCTAGCAGGTGGAGGGAGCAGATTCTGCTTCTTTATTCTACTCTTGTGAGACCTCACCTGGAGTATTGTGTTCAGATCTAGAGCCCTTAGCACAAGAAGGACATGGACCTGCTGAAGAGGGTCCAGAGGCAGGCACTAAGACGATCAGAGGACAGGCTGAGGGAGTTGGGGTTGTTCAGCCTGAAGAAGCCTCTGAGGGGACCTTATTGTGGCCTTTTAATGATTTAAAAGCTGCCTGTAAGAAAGATGGGCCTGTTGTGATAGGATGAGAGGTGATGGGAGGGGAGATTCGGACTACACAGAAGGAAGAAATGTTTTATGGTGAGGGTGGTGGTGAAATGCCCAGGTTGCNATCAAAAAGAGAAATTGGATTCAGGTGCAGCAACTCCACAATATGCCAGAGGTCACCCAGAGTCCCCTGGTGGCCAATAACACTGAACTTGTTCAACAAACAATTTAGTGACAGCCTCCCAGATGCAGGGAGGAGGGGAGAGAAGTGCTGCACAACAGAGTACTGGATTTTAAATGTCACTCCAGAGCTGCAGGGGGTTAGTGCAAGGTTTATGACACTGGCTGGTGGATGCTCAAAGTCAGAACTCTCTCTTCCATCTTACAGCCCTGCAAGGCAAGTACCAGCAATGTTTTGGAAGGAGATGCTAAGACCTGCTGGTTATGTAGTCTGAAGTGATAGGAAGCAGCCATTTCAGTGGAGTTAGTTACTTGGCTGTCATGCTGCTGTTATTCATTCCTTGCTGATAAAACAACTGACTCAACCTGCGGGGCCACAGCTTTGATCAGCAAAGCCAGTGGAGTCACTCAGATTTACTTCAGTTTATCACAAAGAGGTATGTGATCCAGAGAAAGCAGGGACTGGAAGGCAGGGAGATGAGAAAGCTGGAGTACATCATTCTGTGAACACCCCTGGACTGTAAGCAGGAAGGATATGTCCACTGTTGCCTTCTCCAGGCTCCTTTTAGAATCACAGAACCACAGAATGGTTAGGGTTACAAGGGGCCTTTAAAGGTCATCCAGTCTGACCTCCCTGCAGTGAGCAGGGACATGGAGTCATAGAAGGGAACCACAGAATCATAAAAGGTTGGAAAAGTCCTCTGAGATCATCAAGTCCAACCATTAAGCTACCACCACCATGGCCATTAAACCATGTCCTGAAGATTCATGTCCACATATTTCTTGACCACCTCCAGGGATGGTGACTCCACCACCTCCTGGGCAGCCTGTTCCACCTCCTGAGCACTCTTTCACTAAAGAACTTTTTCCTAGTATCCAATCTAAACCTTCTCTGGTGTCAATTGAGGCCATTTCCTTGTGTCCTATCACTTGTTACTTGAGAGAGTAATCTTCAGCTAGATGAGGCTGCTCAGAGTTCAACTTGACCTTGAATGTTTCCAGGGATGGGTCACCAACCAGCTCTCTGGGGCAACCTTTGTCAGTGTTTTAAATGACTAAAGAGCTGGAGCTTACTCTGTGTGCTCTGGAAGACTGCTTCACAATTAGATCAGTCTTATTACCTGAAAAACTTCTTGTGCTTCCATTTAACTTTATATAATTCTGCCATTTGCTATGTGAACTGTTCAAAATTTCCTCTTTTCTTCCCCATACTTCATCACTAAATACAGAGACAACCAGTGAGAAGGAGAAATGGATTGTGGCTCCAAGGGCTGGGAGAACAGAACTACATCGGTGTTGGATGCATGGACAGGCTTAGGAGAAAATGCATCATGTGTTGAGGTATCATGCCAGTGAATTTATTTTATGCAAATATATGCCCCCAGTATGCTGGATGTGACAGAAAGAAAGGGAATCCTGCTCTGCAGCACTGGAGAGCCACTTGCTAGCACAGCAGGATCTTGCGACTGCAAACTGAAATAAAAATGCTCATGTTTTGTTGCTGTCATAACACAGGAAGAACAGGAAAGAGCCTCCAATAGCTAAATTCCACTTTCAACACTTGAGTGTGAAGTGACTCATCTGGCAGCATGATAGCTGCATCAATCTCTTTTACCAAGCAGGTCCCTGCACCATTCTCACTACAGTTTCCTGTTTTAGAAACCTGATGGGGATATGGAGATTTCTTTTATTCTCCTTGCTCATTCAGGTAGATTCACCTGAAATGGATGGATGGAAAGGAGGGTTCCTTGGTTTTATTTCCAGCTCAGCTGCCTGTTTGAGCATGTGCCAGTCTTTACCTCAAGCTATCACTCAAGTTACTTGGCTATTCAATAAGTCTAGTAATAACACTGAACTAATGATAAAATAATGGGACAATAACAAGACCAATAATAATAATTTCTGTTGTGGTTCTGTGGGGGTTGTCTGTCTACTGCACAGAACAATTCAGAGACAATCTTTTGTGTGGTCTCTGAATGAGCCTTCCCTTCTCTTGTACAGCTTTGCCTGGGGGGACCTGAGAGAGGAGAAAAAAAAAATCCTGAGGCTATTTCTCATTTTAGAAATAATCTGTATTAGCATTGTATTGTTTAATCCAAGGAAAAGAGAAACAAAAAAGGGGTCTCTGAGCTCTAAACCACAACCGAGTTACTGTGGCCTGATGATTTTCAAGCACCAACTCAGCCGTGGTAGCAAAAGGCATAGTTCTTTTGGTTTGCCTCCATTATAAAGTGATATGAAGCCTTAAAATAAATCTCTTATTGATGTTGAAGCTGGTCTGTATTAGCTTGTCTTCACCACAGCTATGAGGATGGGTTGACACATGACTATTTTATTAATCTGCCCTATCTCGTCCATACCTCTGAGTGACACTTAAATGTGCCACTGTATTTTACCTCCTGTTTATAGGATGAGAATCTGCTGCAGGACAGTGAGATTTTGGTGAACTCATAAATAAAGAGTTTAGGAGGGCAGCTGGAATCAATTCCACCTCCTACTGTTATCATTTTATTAGCAGAAATGTTATCCTGATCTCCCCAAGGATACTGGTGCCTGGCTGCTCTCAGGTTGTTTGAGTGCACAGCAAGAGCGAACAGCGATTCAGACTAAAGAGGATTCAGACTAAACTGAGGAAAGTAACCCCAGAATAAAATCAGGTTGGGAGATGATGAAAAGCTCAGCATGAGCCTGCAGTGTGAGTGCAGCCCAGACAGCAACTTAGTGCTGGACTGCAGCAAGAGCAGTGTGGGCAGCAGGGCAAGGGAGGGGATTCTG
>VWYK01119650.1:19282-52199 GCA_013399775.1 Semnornis frantzii
GAGGCCTTGAGTGCCCTGTGCTAGTGGGAGGTGTCCCTGCCTATGGCAGGGGGTTGGAACTAGATGATGCTTGAGGTCCCTTCCAACCTTACCATTCTATGATTCTATGATTCTGTGAAAGAGTATCCTGAGAGGTAAATGACTTTTTCAAGTTCACACAACTGATAAGCAGTAGGGCTAGGAGTAATGTAAGGCTCCCAGATCCTGACCCGGTGTGCTAACCTTTAACAGCACTGCCTCCATCTTTCAGCTGAATAATTCCCAACAGGGAGAAAAGAGGGAAATGGTTGGGCTGTAAAAGCTTCCTTGCCAATTTCATCATTGAATTTTGTGCTGGCACTTAGGAAAATGGTTTGTGATGCTGCCCTTGTTTTAAAGGTAGGACATGAGATTACATTTTGGGATTAAACCTTGTGGTTAATCTCTGCTTTTGGATTAAACCCAATCAGGTAAAAGGAAAATTAACTATTATCTGAAACTTCATTCTGGTGAGACCTACTGCAATGCAGAACAGTTTCTTAGTGAAGTATTGCCACTTAGAGAAGACATTTTAAATCAGTAAGTGTGTAGAAAAAACACCTGTAGACATTTATTCTGTATCATGATTTGCTTTTTCCCCCACTCCTTTCAAGACTCCTTGGTGCAAAGGCCTTGAATTTAGCCTGCAATATGTGATAACATGGCCCCTTGTGGGAGAAAGCAGCAGTGGCACACGATTCCCTGAACTAGAAACCACCACAAGGAAAAAGCACCATGACAGTAAAAAACATAAGGTATGATCATTCAACCAGATTTCATCACTGTAATGGGGACTGATTTGCTCTTAATCTTCCAGTTTATCTGGGAGAACACAGAGTCACAGAGTGAGAGATGATTTGGGTTGGAAGGGACCTTTGAAGGTCAGTCCAACCCCTCTACAATTTCTTAAAACAAAGGTTGCAACACGGTAGTTTGCTGGTGAGAATGTAAGACACAGTATGGAGTTGCATGGATCACCTTGCTGTTGTCCCATTCTTGGGTTTTCATCTGTGTGTGGATCAGCTCATAGGATGGCTCCATTGCATCTATGTCTGGTTTAGGGTAGCCAGGGATGACGTTGTGTAGCTGGAACCCAAAGGTGAGTAGCCAGCTGTTGACATCTGAAAGGAAAGAGAAACATAAATCAGATTATCTGATCTCCCAAGCAGGGTTGCCCAGGAGAAGGCACAGAGGAGGATCTATGGTGTCTGGCACTGCAGCAGCCTGGCTAAAATGATGAGGGTTTACTTTGTGTGAAGAGCACAAATCTTAATGGTCCTTGAAAGAACTGTGTGCCAAAGCTGGGCTTTCCACAATCACAGAATCAAAGAATATTTGAGGTTGGAAGGGACCTCCAGAGATCATCAGGTCCTCCCTCCCTGCCAAAGAACGATCCCCTAGGGTAGTCCACAGAGCAATGCATCCAGGCAGGTTTTGAATGCCTCCAGAGAAGGAGACTCCACAACTCCCCTGGGCAGCCTGTTCCAGTGCTCTGTCACCCTCACTAGAAAGAAGTTTCTCCTCATGTTGAGCTGAAACCTGCCATGGTCAAGTTCGTATCCATTGCTCCTTGGCTTATTGCTGTGCACCCCCCAAAAGAGCTTGGCCCCCTCCACTTGACACCCACCTCTCAGATATTGATAGACATTGCTCACATCTCCTCTCAGCCTTCTCTTCTCCAGACTAAACAGCCCCAGGGTTCTCAGTCTCTCTCCACAGGGGAGATGCTCAGGTCCTCCCATTACCCTCATGGCTCTCCACCGGACTCCCTCCAGCAGGTCCCTGTCTCTCTTGAACTGGAGTGTCCAAAAGTGGACACAGTATTCCAGTTTTGGTCTCAATAGAGCAGAGCATAGGGGGAGAAGAACCTTCCTAGATCTGCTGGCCAAACTTTTCCTGCTGCACCCCAGGCTGCCATTGGCTCTCTTGGCCTCAAGGGCACATTGTTGGCCCAAGCAGAACTTGCTGTCCACCAGGACTCCAAAGTCTTTCTCCACGGAGCTGCTTTTCCAGCAGGGCAGTCCTCCCCAACCACAGTCCAATTCTTCATATTCCCAGCTCTGAAACAATTGGCAGTGACCAAATGGTCCAAATCAGAGCCAACTCCATGGCTGCCCTTTGTCAGCAGGAATCACGCATTGGTCTAAGGTATGCTGGAGAAGCAGAGGAACAGCAATCTGCTAATGGAAGTTGAGATGCTCCAGGTGAATGGGAAGAGTTCTCCAGTCTTGCAGTCAGTCACAACACAGCTCTCCTCAGGGATCTCAAAAGGTCTACAGGCTAAAGATTAAATTTAGAGCTGTGTCAGCCAGAATACCAGGACATCCAGAACCCATAGTGTGATCATTTAAAGATGCTCATGGAAGAGGCTCTGGACATATCTTTTGCTTTTTTCCATGGCACTTCCACCTCAGTCCTGAGTTTTTGGAATTTTTCATAAGAAGGTGTAGTTGGAGCATTAAGCCATCAAAAAGACACCTGCCATCTTTCATGGTGACACTTAAAATCCTCCATGCTACCTGACAGGACACATTGCAGCGAAAACAAGAGTAGAGATACAAGACTGTTTTCCTTGGGTACTTCTCAGAAACCCCTGAGAAAAAGCTCATGGATGGTGAGGAAACTGCTGACTACAAGTGATAAACTATTGTCCTATGCAAAAGGGAGAGAACTGGCACTAAAGGGGACATGATGGAAAACCTCCATTTGGGACATCAGAATGGTTTTAGTGGGAAAGGGACCTTTAGAGGTCATCTAGTTCAAATGTCATTCGTGTATTCATGTGACAGTATTGCATAGCTATCAGGAATAGCAGCTGAGAGTTAATCTGCTGGAGAAAATAATGATGAGGTTGACTAACTCCTGGATCTGCTTGGGATCAGCATCATTTCCCTCCTTAACTTCAGAGCCTTTGATGATCTCACCTTGTTTGCCTTCAGTGAACTCTAGAGAAGGACACACCTGCTCCAGTCCCTGAGCAAGATGGTGTGCATTTGGCACAGAAATAGCCACGGTGAGGAAAAGAATCATAGAATGGTAAGGTTGGCAGGGACCTCAAGGATCATCTAGTTCCAACCTCCTGCCATAGGCAGGGACACCTCCCACTAGTTCAGGTCACTCAAGGCCTCCTCCAACCTGGCCTTCTCACCTCCAGGGAGGGAGTGGTAAAGGTAGGAAGGTAAAGTTTAACTAATATCAGCTCCAAGGGGTCTTAATTGTTGCTGTGGATATAACTGAGATTGTTGGTGATGGCTGATGTAACTGAGCTTGTGTTGGTGATGGCTTTGCTTCAAGCTGGATGTGCAAGAGGCTTGACTTACATTTTGCTAAACTCAGTGAGCAATGTTGAAACAATCTGGAAAAGTGATCATCTTAGCCAAACAGGCACCTTTAAATGTTTGGGTTTTTTCCCCCCACACTATTCTCCATGAGTCTAAATGAGTATTTTGAGGAGCTGGTAGTGTGGCAGTTTGAGGAGTCCCAGGTCCGCCTTAAACAAAACCCAGGGGGATGGACCTGCTCGTCACAGGATATCATAATATTGTTACTCTCTTCCCTTTCCGGTATCACAGCTTAAAAGAAATTACAGATTCAGGCAGCAAAGAAGGCACTTCCAGATGACTGGAGAGCCAGGAGCCAAACAAACACACTATCTGTTGCTTGTTTTCTTACAGGCCAAAATGTTGAGATCGGGCAGATTTCCAAAAAGCCCTCGCGACAATCCATGTGGAAGGGGGAGGACTTCTGTAATAAAAACACTTCTGTTCACTCCATGTACAGATTGCTTTTGGAGTGTCTTTGAAACAGAGAGGTTGGAGAGAGGGAAAGAAATTAAAAGGCTCATTTGATTTATATTTTTCCTTTTTTTTTTTTTTTTTTTGCTAAGCACCAAGGCAGCCTGCTCCTGTGAAATGAAGACCTTTGATGTACATATTGAGGACCAGGTGGTGGGGAAAACAAAGTAAAACAGTGAAGGTCACCATTGGTGTGGGAACTATTTCCCAAGCACTTAAATGTTAAAAAGGATACAGAGCAGGGATGCTGAGTAGCAGAAAAATAGATGACATGTCTGGAAAGATCCAAGACAGGCTTTTCATAGAATCAGAGAATGGTAAGGTTGGAAGGGACCTCAAGGAGCATCCAGTTCCAATCCCCTGCCATAGGCAGGGACACCTCCCACTAGAACAGCTCACTCAAGGCCTCCTCCAACCTGGCCTTGAACACCTCCAGGGAGGGAGCAGCCACAACCTCCCTGGGCAACCTGTGCCAGTGTCTCACCACCCTCACTCCAAACAACTTCCTCCTAACATCCAGTCTAAATCTCTCCTCTGCTACTTCAAACCCATTGCCCCTTGTCCTGTCATTGCAAGACCTTGTCAATAGTCCCTCCCCAGCCTTCCTGTAGGCTCCCTTCACATACTGGAGATTCTTTTTTTTTTTTTTTTGTTTTTGCTGCTTCTCAGAAAGCTGACTTGGAAAACATTTCCAAACAGGATTTGGTTCATTTTGGGAAGAGGTGTTGGAACACCCAGAACAACAAAAACAACAACATAAAAACCCACCCTACCAACTTAAAAACATGGGTGGAAAGTGTGGACCTGAGAAAACAGAGGGGGAAATATTAATTTGCCAAGAGGCAGTGACAACTTTTGTGACAGAAAAGTACATTTCACATCACAGAGGATTTTTTTTTTTTTTCAGCTACAGTAACCCTGCCAACACATTTCACAGTAAATTCATTTGAGGGCAAAGAAAAAGAGTGCTTAATGCAGACACTCGTAATGGAAATGTCAGTTCAATCCATCAGGATTGCTGAAGCTGGCAGCAAAGCTCTGTGCCATGAAGTGTACAATCACTAAAATATTCATGTTTAACAATGGGCCTCTCAAAAGGTAAATACCTGCTTCTCCAGCTCTCCCCTCCACATGCCTCAAATTTGTACCCACCAGCTCAAAAACCTCATCACTGGAGACCACAGCACATGCTGTTTACCCATGTCCTGGGCACTGAGCTCCCACTAAGGACAGCAGGTCCCAAGGTGGGGACGGGGGGACAGAAAGTGGTTCCCTGTGCCCAAATCTGGGCAGATTTGGTTGTGATGGCAAGTATACACTCTTCATGGATCCTGTGCATGACCTACCTGAATGCCTCAGCAGACAGAACTGCCAGAGGAGCAGCCTTGCATCGTGGCACTCATCCCATGACATGATCTGTCATGCACTGGGAGAGGGGAAACGAAAAATATGTTTGGGCTCTGTATTCTTGAAAGATTTAAACCAGAACTTTTATGATAGTGGGGAAAAAAAAATTATTTGGTGCATTTAAAACAGTAAAGTATCAGATTTGGACATCTCGGTTTGGTTATTGTCAGAGCTGGGTGGAAAACTGAAGTGCTGTTCCAAGACAGGGCTGGAAATGTCCCATCTTAGGAAAATAAAATGCTGTTAATGTATCACAAAAGAATTCTTCAAAACCTAGATTGGTTCAATACAACAATTTCAAATTAAGATCTTCCATTTTGGTTTTGACTCCTTAATTTTCTTTTCACAGAATCACAGAATTGTCACGGTTGGAAGAGACCCCAAGAATCACCTAGTTCCAAACCCCCCCTGCCATGGGCAGAGACACCTCACACTAGGTCATGTTGCTCAGAGTCACATCCAACCTGGCCTTAAAGACCTCTAGGGATGGGGCTTCTATGACCTCCCTGGGCAATCTGCGCCAGTATCTCATCACCCTCATGGGGAAGAACTTCTTCCTAACATTCAGTCTGAATCTACCCACTTCTAGTTTTGTTCCATTCCCCTCCCTGGTCCTATCACTGCCTGGCATCCTAAGAAGCCTCTCAGCAGCTTTCCTGTAGGCCCCTTTCAGATACTGGAAGGCCACAATAAGGTCTCCTCAGAGCCTTCTCTTCTCCAAACTGAACTCTGTCGGCCTATCCTCATAGGAGAGTAGCTCCAGTCCTTTGATCATCCTTGTGGTCCTCCTCTGGACACCTTCCAGCACATCCATATCTTTCCAATCTTAGGATATTAGCTTTCACTTCACTTGAAAAGGTTCAAAACCCAAAAAGAGTTTATTTTTGATGCTACTTTGGAATTTGTCATTCAGACAGTTGTGAGAGCTGTTTACAACATTTCTGCTCAGAAATCTCTCAAGCTCTACCCTCTCCCATAAACAAATTCAGTTTTGACAAATGAGCATTTTCTGATAAGAAAAATTATTTCAAAGTATTCCCTGCCAGCCTTAATTGTCAGGGGGAGGCCAACACACAGGATCTTAGTCTGCATCTTTTGGCATCTTTTACTTTCCTCGTGGCATCATCTTCTCAGCTCTGGAGAAAACAGCTTTTCATTTAAAAAAAACCCAAACGATCTAATCCTTATGATTACTGCAGAAGAACCTGAAAATATGAATCTCAAGGCCAAGAAAAACAAGTGGAACAGAACCCAGGATTTTTACTTTGTGATGCTTTTTCTTTTTGCCATTGAGCCAGTGTTGCTGTTAAACCACAGCAGGAGCATTAAAACAATAATTATATCTCCTTGAAGAACTCTGTGCAGCCTGGCTTTCCAATGGGAAGTATATAGAAGAGAGGTTCCACCCAAAGAGTCCCTTGTCCAGATCACAGATAAAGATATTCAACAAGACTGACCCTAAAACTGAGCCCTGGGGAACACCACTGGTGTTTGGCCACCAACTGGATTTAACTCTGTTCACCACCACTCTTTGGGGCTGGCCATCCAGCCAGTTTTGAACCCAGTGAAGTGCCCACTCATTTAAGCCATTTTCTCTATGAGGATGCCGTGGGAGACTGTGTGAAAACCTTTACTAAAGTTCATGCAAACAACTTCCACAGCCTTTCCCTCATCCACAAGGCAGTCCATCTTTATGCAGAAGGAGATCAGGCCAGTCAAGCAGGACCTGCCTTTCATAACCCATGTTGACTGGGCCTGATCACATGGCTCTCTTGTATGTGATGTGTGATGGCACTCCAAATGATCTACTCCATGATCTTCCCCAGCACTGAGGTCAGACTAATAAGTCTGCAGTTCCCTCCATACCCTTCTGGCCCTTCCTGTAGATGGGCATGACATTTCACAGAATCACAAAATGTTAGAGGTTGGAAGGGATCTCAACAGCTCATCCAGTCCAACTCCCCTGCCAGAGCAGGATCACTGATACCAGACCACACAAGAATGCATCCAGGCAGGGTTTGAGTATCTCCAGAGAGGGAGACACCACTACAACTGCCCTGGGCAGCCTGTTCCATGGATTTCTAACTCCTCCCGTTTATTGCCCATGCGGTGTGCATTGGTGTACAGACATTTTAGGGAGTGATCTGAGCATGCCAATTCTACCCTGGCAGACTGGAAAACTCTGTGAGACTTCTCCGTGCTGCTGTGTCCCTGGCACGCTGTAGAGCAATGGGCTGAAGGTCTTTACTATCCCACCATCCTCCCATCCCTCCAACCCTGCTGCGTTGTCCCTCAGTTTGTCACATGAAGGCCTGATGATACCATTATGCCCCTTCCCCTTTGCATCTGCTTGACCATTCTCAAGTTCTCCTGTGAGTCCCAGCTCATCTAGCCCTTGTGTCTTCCCCAGTGCAATCTCTAGCCAAACTGCACCTCCCCATTTAGCCAGCACTGCTGGTAAATGGTGGAAAGTGGCTCAGTGAGCGCATTGCTGAGCTCCCTCAGTACCCTTAGGAGGATCTCATCTGTCTACCTAGACTTCTGTGTGCCTAAGTGGAGTAGCAGATTGCTTATCATCTCCGCTTGGATGATGTGCCTTCATGTTGCTTCCCATCCCTGCCACCTAGCTCAAGAGGCCGGGCACTTAGAAGACAACTGATCTTACTATTAAAGACCAAATCAAAGAATCATAGAATGTTCTGGGTTGGAAAGGACCTCCAAAGGTCATCTAGTCCAACCCTAGGCATTAAGCATCTCAGCCTTTTCCTTGGTCACTATGTTTCCCTCTGCATCCATTAAAGGATGGAGATTCTCCTTAGCCCTGCTTTTGCTGTTAATGTATTTATAGAATTTTTTTTGCTTGTTTTTGGTTTTGTTTTTTTTATAGCAGCAATCAGATTAAATTCTAATTGGACTTTGGCCCATGTTCTGTAATAAAAGGTTTAAGTTGTTGTTGCCATTCTGCTAAACCAAATCTGCCATTTGTTTAGTTGCAAATAAATCTCTAGGAAAAGCTGTGTAAACAGCTGCTCCTCTTACAAAGAGAAAGGTTATCAGGGACATTAATTGGGAGTTAAATTTTGGGATATCTGAGGAATGAAAAACTGGAAGCAAAATAAAGACAACAAACACCAAGGAAAAGAAAAAGCAATAGGTTTGGGAATTAAAGTCTCTGTTGATGCCAATGAATTAAACATACTCTGGACACAAGGGTCAACTGGCAAGGAAAAACTTGTGTCCACTGTATTAGACACTGGAAATCCTCATGGTGAGCAGGATGCTGAGAGAGAAGAAACCTATTCGCTGATGGTAAGCTTGTGAACATCTTAATTCATTTAAATGTCTTACCTGTCATGTAACACTTGATATCCTGAGAGTTGCTAATGGGATTGTTGTTTTTGAACATATACAGGTTGAAAGGCATTATGTTATTGCTACTCAGATGCTTCCACATGTCATGGTCTGGACTTGTCCACCGACCCGCCAGCACATCATAGTCTCTCCGTCCCATGTGGATAAGCTTTGTGAGGGGGTCATACAGTCCTCCATGGTAGCCAATGATGATCTGGAAGTTAGGATTGGTGTCCATATAGATCTCCCCATATGCTGTGTACAGTATCTGCTTAATCATTAAGCCAGTTCCACTGAAAACAGCCAATGGAGTGCCAATGTTGTCACAGGCTATATAGAATTCATCACCGCTGCTGAGCTCCATTGCAAAGAGGTGGCCTTGGAGGTCATAGTAGAGAGAGGTGATCTCGGAGCTCGAGTGGTTGTATAAATGTGTGACCTTGGTGGGGTTGGTCAGGTCTGCGTAGAAGAACTGCAAGTGATGGCCATGGCTGGTTTTGCTGGAGACTCTCCTACCTAAGCCATCGTAGCGATATTTCACGCTCCACCCATTAGCTTTATTGTAGGCTTTGACAAGCAGGCCAGCTGAATTGTACTCAAAAACATCGTTGCCCCTTTGCTTCAGGAAACCATCTTCATCCATTTTGTACTGCACATCCCCCAGCCTAGTAATCCTATCCCTGAGGTCGTACCGGAGCGGCGTAAGGCGGGCACTGTTCCCCGGACTCAACAGATGCAGGTTTCCGTTCAGGTCGTAGCTGTAGCGCCAGAGCGGTTTGTCATTGATAGACACTGTCTGCAGCTGGCCATCAGCATCATACTCATACGAGTACCTAGTTGTGTTTGCATATGGGCCAACCTTCAGCTCTTTCTTGACCACTCTCCCCATGTTGTCGTACTGCACAGTCATCCAGTACATGAGAGACCGGAATATCTCGTACTGGACTTCCTTCATCCTGCCGTAGGCATCAAAATGTTTAGTGTGAGTCATGACAGCAGTGGTGATAATCTGGTTGATGTCGTAGTAAATGACTCCAAATTTACCAAATTGCTCAGTTTTGCCTGACACATCATCATACCTGTAAAGATCAATGGGCAAGGGTGTCTCGTTGATGACCGCCTGCATGCTGGTCACCCGAAAGCTGTTGTCATAGTTGTAGTCGAAGCGCGCGTTCACCATGCCCTCCTCGGTGAAGCGGAAGATCTGTCGGTCGATGAGGGGCCCTATCTGTCTGTACCTGATGGTGCACGTGAACCCTTCGTTCTGCAAGTTGATGGTCTTCAGCATCCCAGCGGTCTCGTCGTAAGTGAAGCTGATCTTTGTGGTGTCGTAGAGCATCTCGGCCAGCTTGGAGAGCTTCCCATACTTGTAGATGACACGTCTGCCCGTGCCCAGGTACAGAGTGTGGAGGAGCTGCTCGTCCTCTGTGAAGTCCTGAATGACCGAGGCGTTGCCTTCCGGTGGCCTGTAGATGTTCCTGTAGTAACCGATGGAACGGATGGTTTCTAACGTCTGCCGCGCAACGTTGGGCATGGTCACCGACGACAACCGGTCGTTCTTATCAAACTCAAAGATGTACTGTCTCTGGCTGTGAAGGAGCAGCACCATGGACTGGGTGGGAAGGAGAAAAGCAAAGATTATATTCTTGGTTTTCAGGCGGAGTTATACTCAACTCCTCCATACCCACAGGATGCTCGGATCCAAAGAGCGTGGCAAGTGAGACAGAAGTCTGCACCTGCAGGATTCAGTGGTGAGAGGTATGCGCTGCACGGCACACCGAGCGTCCCCAGGTTGGAGTGGGGCAGAGGAAGAAGCAGTTAATGTGGTGAGGAAGGGCTAAGTTCAGGATGCTCAGTTGATCGAATCAATACCCTGTAGACAGCTGTCTCTACCCAAATTTCCTATGCCAATAGCCTTTACAGACTAAATAAATAAAATTGCTAGAGCTACTTAAACAATGCTTGAAAAAAGCATCCCCTGACACTTTCCCATGCCCAATTAATTCATCGTGTCTCCATATCTGCTTTTACTCTCTTACTGCAAGCTCCTGACTGCATGCTTATTTGTTCTGGGATTGTTTTTTGCATTATAAAAACTCACCCACACAGCTTGGATAATACAAGGAACAAGGCAATACTCCTTGCTTTTTGAAAGCTGTGTTACTGCAGTTTCCTTCAACTGCAGTAGAGATGGGTTTTATACAAAACTAGGGAATAAAAAATTCCAGCCCCTGGTATTCAGCATCTGGATCTGTAGGATGTTGCGCAGTGGTAAACACCCAGAAGAACTTTAGTCCTATGCCAGTCTAGAGAGCACAGACTACAGAAAACCCTGCACATTGAGCTGCTGGATTTTGCCTCACACTTTTAAATTCCATGATTTGTTTCCTATGAGGCAGGAATGGGCCACATGAAGAAGGCAGGATGTCAGACTGCATGGGTTGATTTCACATGGAAAATCCTGCTCGAGTTTCCTACTGTTCGCTCTCTGTTTTCTCCTGAAGATATTTGATATTGCAGCTAGGTCGACAAAGGGATGCTGTGCTTACAAAATCAAATGTCAAAGCTTCAGAGCATTAAGACATGCTCCCAGCATGACTGGGAAGAAGCTTCTCAGGCTACTTTCAACTGCTCCTTGGTGGTCTGGCATCAAAGTTACTGTGTGCACCCTAGTGTGGGCAGAACAGGAGTACTGGGCTATAAGGAACATAAATCACCTGGAGGAGTGCAGCTGTACTGAAGCCAAAGGAGTAAACCTCACTTGCACCAAATGCATCATCACAGAATCATAGAATTATAGAATGTCGGGGGCTGAAAGGTACCCCTACAGATCATCAAGTCCAACCGTCCTGCCAGGGCAGGATCATCTAGGGCAGGTCACACAGGAAAGCATCCAGACAGGTCTTGTAAGTTTCCAGAGGAGACTCCACAATCTCTCTGGACAGCCTGTTCCAGTGCTCCCTCATCCTCACAGTAAAGAAGCTTTTCATTATGTGGAGGTGGAACTTCCTGTGTTCCAGTTTGCATTCATTGCCCCTTGTCCTATCACAGGGCACCACTGAAGAGAGATCAGCACCATCTTCCTGAGAGGTAAGAGGACTCTTACCTTCTCCAAGTAAGTGTAGCTCCACGATTTGCCATCAGCAAAGATCCTTGATGTAATTCTGCCAGACTGATCATACTCCATCCTTTCTGACATTGTGCCCCTCTGAATCCCTGCAATGTGTCCTCCTGAGGAATAGGTGACATTGACCCCGTTCAGTCGACTGCTGGGTGACCAGAGGCTGGGCCTCCCTGCCTGGTCATAGAGGATGCGGAGCGTGAACTTGCGGTGGTCATCATAGATTTTCTCTGTCCTTGTCACACGATCAAAGTCAAGGGACAGCAGGTTTCTGTTGTGAACCTACAGAAAAGAGATGGAGAATTAGGAAGTTGGAACTATTTCTATTACAAAGGTTATCCTTGTTTTACCAAATACCCCTTTCCAGCACACTGGAGAGTATCCAGCTCTTTAATGCTTCTGGATAAGAGGCAATTTTCATAGCAAAGAGTTGTCCTAACGCTGCTTCTGCTGACTTCAGTGAGGAGGAAGGTAGAGCAGCAGGGTACTTGTGAAACATCACCACAATGAAGGAATATTCCCCATCTCCCAAACCTATGCTTAGGATACAGCAGATGTGATTATAGACCTATAGAAGATGTAATGGAATGTATCTCCACCATGAGGGTGGTGAAACACTGGCATGGGGTGCCATGGAAGGTGGTAGAAGCCTCATCCCTGGAGGTCTTTAAGGCCAGGCTGGATAGGGCTCTGAACAACCTGATCTAGCGTGAGGTGTCCCTGCCCCTGGCAGGGGGGTTGGAACTCGATGATCCTTGAGGTCCCTTCCAGCCCTGACAATTCTATGATTCTGTAACAACAACCTTTTGCAAGGCATTCTGATTACCAAGCCTGGGATAGCTTTTTGCTTTCATACACATCAAAAAACACCACTTGGAGAAAGAATCACAGAAACATTGAGGTTGGAAAAGACCCTCAGGATCATCGAGTCCAACTGATAACCCTATTCTACAAGGCTCACCCCTAAACTGTATCCCCAAGTATCACATTCAAATGATGTTTAGACACATCCAGGGTTGGTGACTCCAGCACCTCCCTGGGCAGCTGTGCTGGTTTGGGCTTAAAATATTCCAATTAGCTCAAACCAGCACAGCAGCCCATTCCAATGCCTGACCACTCCTTCTGTGAAAATGTTTTTTTTTCCTAACATGAAGAAAGATGGATGTTGAGTCATCATAACAGAAAAGAGAGTTCTAATCTGAGTTTACTAACATACTGCAGGCACTGGAGGTGAAACCTTTCCCTCAAGATAGAACATGGAGGCCCCAACCAGTGCAGATGTTGCACAGGGCAGGAACTCTCTGTGGGAGCTGTGGAATTTTAGCTTCACTGTCATGGGGTTATTCAGTGTTGCATAATTACACTCCTGTTACCTTCACTGCCTCTGCATTTCCAAAGATCAAAGGTTTCTACTTCAAAGGCAGGAGCAGGAACACATTTTGATTCAGGGATTGTAGCACACAGTGATACAAAAAGGAGCTGATAACTCAGCTCATGTTTAGCCACGTGAGCAAGGCAGCTTACAAAACCACATCATCACAGCAGCAAAGCACTCAGCAAGGACAAAAGCCCCGAGCCATCCAGTATGAGCTTGCCAGTGAAAACAGCTCTTTCTCCATCCCATCAGTTCTGAACCTCTTTCAGCTGGGGAACCCCACTTTTTGCAGGGTTATTCAAGCTGCAGATTCTACTGGGATGAATTTCAAACTCCAAAAAGTAACTTGGATTCCAGTCCTCCTTGCAGCACTTTAGCTGCAGTCAGTAAATTGGGGTTTGTAGGCTGCTGCAAGGTCTTCAGAGTGCAAGTCACACATGCTGCTGCCTCCTATGCTGAGTGAAGCCAGGAATCCTGACCTGAGCACAGCTCTCAGTCCTTGTCCAGCTTTTATTCTGGCCATTATAATCTTCAAGATGCGTGACTGGATTCCTGCAATATTTTAAGGGATATGTGAGAATCTGAGAGCTAAACAGCAGAAGAAAGGATGTGATACAGCAAACAGATAAGGGGTTTCTCATCCCTGAAGGGATGGGAGAGGGAAGGACAGGACCACTACAATGCCTTTTTGCTGTGTGGGCAGGCATCTGTGCTGAAACTCAGAGAATGGGGACGCTGCAAAATCACAGAAGCATAGAGTGGTTTGGGTGGAAAGGGACTCTAAATATCATCTAGGTCCACATTTACCTGGCATCATCAGAGACACCTTCCACTAGACTAGGTTGCTCAAAGCTCCATCCAGCTTGGACTTGAACATTTCCAGGGAGGGAGTGCCCACACCTTTTCTAGGCAACATGTTCCAGTGTCTCACCACCTTCACAGTAAAGAATTAAATACTTTTGTCCTAATATCTAGTCTAAATCTTCCCTCTTTCAGTTTAAAAACACCACCTTTTGTCCTATCACTATTGTCCTACCAATACTCTCTCTTCATCTTTCCTGCAGATCCCCTTTAAGTACTGTAGGGATGCCATAGGATCTTCCTGGAGCCTTCTCTTCTCCAGGTTGAACAAACCCAAAACTCTCAGCCTGTCCTCTTAAGTGACAAGTCCTCACGGCGGACATAAATCAGAATTCAAAAGAAGTTAACCCAGGAGCTGAGGCTGGAAGAGGCAAAATCACAGCTGAGAAACTGGAAATGAGCTGAGGATGCATGTGGCCAGCCAAGAGAGAAGGAATCTGTGCCATGATGTAAGTGTGAAGATGATGTAAGAGGAGGCAAGTGTGAAAATGGTTTTCAGCTTGTGAATTAGAATGCAAAAAGGAAGGTATGAGTTGAGGAAAGAAATGGCATGGAAAGGAGATGGTGCTCCAATGTAATGCATCTAAAACAGAATGCAAATGGGCAGAAGGAGAAAGGGAATCAGCCAACAGTCCACTGTAAGAGACAATCTGGGAAATAATTAAAAAGGTAAGTACAGATGCACACGAGTAACTAACAGAGTCATTTGATACCTCATAGGTCCTTGTTGCTATAAATAAATGTAAGTGGCAATTGCTTGCTAAAAAAACAACCCAGCAAAGCAGGAAGGAATAGGATCTCTGCCTTCCATTTATTCACAGAGCAGCTCCAACCTGGCAGCAGCAGCTTCTTCCACTACTGGTCTCTGCCAAGAGTGCTGGAAAGAGCTCTTCCAGGGCTGGGACAGTAATCCGGGCTGAAAATGGTCCCCTTAATCCCCACGCCAGCAGCACTGCCATTCACTGTGCTGGAAGAACCAAATAACAGCTCCCAGGATAGCTCTTAAGCTCAGTCCAAATCTCTGCATCCCATTACTGGTGCCCTAAGTCATTCCACCCTCCCCATGCTCTGGCAAGCAATTTCTGCAGGACTAGTTGGAACCAATTTCCTTTTTCATTACTTTTTTTTTTTTTTTTTTTTTTTTTTTAAATGATGTGATTTCTGCTGCTCTCTTGGTGTAATCTCTCTTCTCTCTGAGAAGCCCTGCAGTGCCAACAACCAGACCTCATGATGATGGGCAAAAATGAACTCTACCCTGGCAGATAGCATCTGAAGAGGGGCTAAACCTCTTTCATCCTTGTTCAAGGACGAAATCCTTGAATCATTGAATCTTCAACTAGAGCAGGCTGTGCAAATCCTCCTCCAAGTTGGCCTTGAACGCTTCCAGGGATGGAGCATCTATAACCTCTCTGGGCAAACTGCTCCAGTGCCTCATAATCCTCACATTAAAGAATTTCCTCCCGATCTAAAATCTTCCCTTCTTTCAATTTAAAACCATCACCCCTTGTCCTGCCACTACACACCCTTGTTACAAGTCCCTCTCCAGCTCTCTTCTAGGCCCTCTTTAAGTACTGAAACACTTCCCTAAGGTCTCCCAGAGCCTTCTCTTTTCCAGGATGAATAGAAGTGAGTTTTCTGCCGAGGCACTGGCGAGGATGCAGGCTCCAGTCCAATAGCTATGTTTTACGGTGAGCAGTTAAATAAGGTCCCATCCTACATCATGGAGTTCTTATCCTGGAACAGGGTCTGAAAAGCTCCTGCAAAGAAGCTTTTGCCCCTCAGAGCATTTGGCAAGGATTTTGATCAGCACAGGCTCAAGACAGGGTAAGTTTAAATACACAGTTCACAGTGTATTTGATGTCCCCTTTATAATGCGTGAGAGACTGAATTCAACCCCAAGTTCATGTTCCACAGTACCTTACTCAATCCCTTAGCTTGCTCTGGAAAATCAAGAGCGTATAGATGCCACCGTCTCCCATTTCCCCAGTGCTTCCCATGGAGCTCCTTTAGCTTAAATTAGAATTAAACAACATGCACTGATCTCTCTGGGAGCACAGGAGCACAAAAGGGGAAGATTTCTCATGAAAGCACTCCGGTAGTTTTTAGCAGAGGAGGGCAAACAATACCTCTGCAGTGAGAACTCCAGGAGCCAACAGCATCCGTGTGATAAGTGTCTGCCTACAAAGCAATTTCCCCAGCGAGCCATTGGGATGGCTACAGCCAGACCCTGACACCTTGAAGAAATTGTAGAGATGATGCTGGGCTGTCCTTGCTAATCAGCACACCCTGAACGGTTAGCAGCACACCCCAAGAGACCTCTCTGGTCATGTCAGCTCTGGGGAGTGTCTGGGACACTAGGTTTTGATGTTACCGTTAACCTGCTGCCAAGGACTCAGGAAAAACAAAGTGACTTACAGTTGAGTTTCCATGGTTAAACAAATGAAGGAGCTGAGTCAGCAGCTCTGTATCTTGGCTGTCCTATTTGCTCCACTGTCAGAGATTATTTTACATCCTTCTTAATTGAAAAACTCAAGTTTGTTTAATGGAAAAAAAAAAAAAAAAAAAAAGAGGAAGGAGCTCTGTTTCTTGGAGCAAAGTTTACCTAACTCTGTCACTGCAGATGGGATCTCTGTTGCTCTTGGCCAGCGATGGGTTGAATTTGTAGCCAGCCAATTTGCAAAGATATCTCACTGTTAGATTAAAGCAATGCAGCCTTCCATGGGAAGTGTGGGATAGGAGAAGGAAAAGGGGCTGCTGTAATGTATTTGTGCTGCTTTACGTCTGCCTGGCCAATCACGGAGGGAGGTCAATATTGATGGGAACGGGAAAAAGGCATTGAGGTTGGCCCTTTTCCTTTCATCCATGCAGAAGTCCCTGCCCTGTGCCTTATCCCTGCAATAAAGTGACAAGATCCTGTTCTCCTTGTCTCAGAATCTTCCTGGAGTGACGCTGCAGCCTCTTTGGGCATGCTGTTTCCCCGTGGAGCACCATGTCTTTGCTGCTGTCTCATGGGAGCAGTGGGGTGAAGGGAGAAGGAAAGTAGTGGTTTACTCACATACAGCAGAAAAGGATAACATTTCCCCAGATGAACATAAACATGTTGAACTGAACTTCCCTAAGCTTCTCCCTTGCCAGGGAAAGCAGCAATTACTTCTATGAGGCAAGAGGAAAATTCTATGATTCTGTGACACACAGACTATGTTAAATGCCAGGCAATCCCCAGGGAAGCAATTAGCACCTTGCAGGTTCATGTCTTAGGGGTGCAGATGCTTCCATTTGGGTACAGACAGGTAGCTTAAAATGTCTTGTAAAACCTCATCTACTCTGAACCCCAAAACAGAGCCATAACCGAGTACTTCAACCATGTAAGATGCTCTGCTACTTCACTAGAAGGGCTCAAAATGTGAGTAAATGCTGGCAGATTTATAGGGACACAAGTAAGCAGCCTGAAAACTCATTTTGCAAGTGGGTTTTTTTTTTCCCAATGGCAGTACAATATAAAACAAAGGCACGTTCTGGGTTTGAATCCACTGTGAAAATCTGGGAAGAGAAACTGACGTGGGCAGCTGAGCTGATGCTAGATGGCTTGGAAACTGCTTTGAACACCAAATACTGCGACACAGCTGCAGATTTCAGCAGACACTCTCCTTTCAGATAAGGACCTGCCTGATAATTTCTTTGGTTATTACAATAAAATAAAGCCCCCACGACAAAGCAAACAAGAGGGGCGATGCCAACCGATCTGCAGATACACAGTGGGTCCCACTGAAGGAGTAGCTTCAGCTTTCAGTAGAGTTTGCAGCTTTTCTCCTGATAACAAAATACGAGGCTACTGAGGCAAGGGAAAAAAAAAACCATCCCCTGCATCGAGGTGGCTGAGGAATAACAATTGACAAGTGTGAGTGAGGGGTTACTGAGGCAAGGGGAGAAGAACAGAGGCTGGGTTGGGGAGGCTAAGGAGCAACAATTGACAAGTGTGAGTGAGGAGAGATGGGAGAAATCACACCAAGATGGCAGGGGTCACGATGCAGGGAATAAGGAGAAGTGAAGAGCAGGGACTGGGAAACACATATCCTGAAACCAGATCATTAATATTTACTGCAAAGCTTAAGTGTGAATAAACAGCTGCAGCCCTTTTGCTGTGATGGTATTATGCAGCACTAAACGTGTTTTTCAGAGGCACTGAATTTGCCAGCTGCGGAGCAGCTTCTCAGGAGCTGCTCATCGGCCCGTGACTCTGAGACTAGCAAGGTACAGGGTGATTGCACAGGACTTGCTCTTACCAGTTACCAGAGGCATCAGAGGCTTATTGGGCAAGATCTTAAAACAGCCTTCATAAGCCTGTGATGCATTGTGTGGAACAAGGTTTTTCAAACAGATCACTCTTGAGCACAAACAGGACCATGCACTTCTGGAGGAGAGAACCTTCACAGTTGGAGCTCTTCGGAACGTTTAACTTCAGGGAACAACATAAACTGTGATGCAATGCCCTGTGGGCTCAGCTCTTCAACTGATGAGCAAGTTTCAGGAATACAGGGATTTTTCTGAGGCTACCCAGTGAACAATAACCATAGAATCATAGAAGTGGTTTGGGTTGGAAGGGACCTTAAAGGGCTCTGATTCCCCTGCCATGGACAAGGATTTCTTCTACGACACCAAAAGCCCTATCCTATTTGACCTTGAATGCTTCTAGGGATGGGGCATCTGTCACCTCTCTGGGTAACTTCTTGCAGTTTCTCACCACTCTCACAGCAAATATTTTTTTCATAAAATCTATTCTAAATCTTGCCGCTTTCAATTTAAAACCATTATCCCCTGTCCCATCACTACATTCCCCAACAAAGAGTCCCTCCCCATCTTCCTTACCTGCTCTCTTTAAGTATTGAAAGGCTGCAATAGGGTCTCCCCAGAGCCTTCTCTTCTCCAGGCTGAACAATCCCAACTCTCTCAGCCTGTCCTCATATGGTTACAAAGGTTTTCTTGCTCAGGTCTATTACTGCCAGCAGTACAGGCAGAAACTATCTATAACAGAGCTATATTTTATAGTTATGATCATTCCATGCTTGCTTAAACAGCCTGACACGATGGTTAAACCTGTGCTGTCTGATGTGAGGTCACATATTCCCAGTGATGCTGAGGACTCATCACTATCTATGATGGCTAAGAGCACACACAGAATCACAGAATTAATCAGGTTGGAAAAGACCTTGAGATCATCAAGTCCAACCTACCACCGCACACCATCTAACCAACTAAATCATGGCACCAAGTGCCACATTCAGTCTCTTTTTAAACACTTCCAGGGACAGTGACGGCACCACTTTCCCGGGCAGCCCATTCCAATGCCAGTCACTCTTTCTGTGAAGAATTTTTTCCTAACATCCAGCCTGAACCTCCCCTGGCGTGGCTTGAGACTGTGTCCCCTTGTTCACCAGCTCATAAGGAGACATATTCGAGCCACAAAGGTCGTGTCACTGAGGATGAACGGCCAGTTCTTTGTCCTGCAGCCTCGCCCCTACCGCAGCAATGCGAATCAGTCCTTTCCCTTCCTGTCACCAGACTGGGGACTCTTGAGCTGGGAAATGGTGTCCAAGACCACTCACGCTTTTCACTTACCCTCAGGCGACGCCCGAAGACGGTGACCTGCCCTCTCGCTTGCTCCTTCCTCTGCCTCCACTCCACAAGATTGAGGCCGTTGTCGATGGGCAGGGTGACGTTCCTCTTCCCCACTGTGGGGTTGACGGTGCCAGCCAGCAGGTGCGGCTCTGTCTGCAGGGCCACCTCCATGCCGTTAGCAAGCATCAGTCTGAGAGAGCCATCGGCGCCGATGTAGTAGCTGTTCCGGACTTGGTCTGAAAACAGAAATGAGAACTTTTCCTAGGGCTCCCCAGTAAGCCAGCTCCAACCCTTCCTTTGCTCCCTCATTCAGCCTTCATCGGAATTTCCGATGGTTGTCACCAAGTGCACTCTGTCGTTCGTCCATCCTGCTCACACTGAGCAAGAGGGACTGTGTCAAGACGGTCAGTGTAAAGATGGACAACCTCTTTTTCTTTCTGATGAGGTTCTGAACCTCACATTCTTCCAGAAAAGTCTTACGCAGACTAGAAAAGGCACTGGTGGAAGAGCTATGTAAAACTCTAGCAAAGGACACAGATTCAAACCCATTCCTCTAAGCTAAAACATTGGATGTGACATATTTGCTTCAAAACACATTCTGGTTGATACTTCCCTCATTTTTATAACCTAAAGATCCCAGTTTCACTACTGTCTATGAAGAAGTAGTGTCACCTACTTTCCTCATCTTGTTCACCATTCTCAAAAGGATGGGAAATTGCACGAGTTTAATGCTAACCAGTTCCCAAGCAACAGGCAAACTCTTCCACTTGGCAAATTTTTCAGAAGGGATTTTTTTTCAGAAGTTCTCATGTTTGCAGAAAAAAAAGGTCCCAGACATCTCTGTACATCTGGCATCTCCTAGCTTCTGGAAGATCAGTAGATTTTGAGGACAGGATTTGGAAATTTAGCAGTGAAAGAGTAAGATTCTTCCACATTATTTTCTAAACTAGACAGGCCCTGTCCTTTGAGTCTCCAGCTGACATTGCTCTCTGCAGACCAGAGCTCATGAAGAGTGAGAAAGCATGAGAGCAGCCTGGAGAAGGGAAGACTGAGAGGGGATCTTATAAATGCATATAAATATCTGAAAAGTGGAGGTCATGACAATGGGGCTGAAGTCTTTTCAGTGCTGGTCAGGGATAGGACAAGGAGCAACAGGTACAGACTAAAACACAGGAGGTTTCACTTGAGCTTAAGAGAAAGCTTCTTTCCCTTGAGGGTGCCCATAGAGGTTGTGAAGTCTCCTTCTCTGGAGACTTTCAAAACCCACTTGGATGTGATCCTAGGCATACCTGTGTTAGTTTGGATTGGGTGATCTCCAGAGATGCCTTCCCACTCCTACCATTCTATGAGGCTCGCTGAGAGCAGAACAGCTTTAAAAAGCACATTATACAAACATTGCCTTATCTGAAGCTCCTCAGAAGTTGGAAAATATGACAGTTTCTGTCTCCTAGGCTGCCACAAATACCTAATTGTGAATAAAACCAGCCATTAAAAATGCATGTCAATTGCTATTCCGTTCTGAGGCAAGTTGGGTTTAGTTCGCCAGTTACTCTGCTCAGCAGGAAACGAGATCACAGTGAAATTATCGTCTCTTGTCTGGACGAAGTAGATCAGCAAAGAGCACAGGCTCCTATGATTAGGGAAGGAAACTTGACACCAGTTGGTCGTTTTTTATTGTGAGTCTGATCTTACTCCCGATGTAGCCAGCTGGAGTCTTGCCACACTGATCTCAGCAGGACTGCAGCTCAAGTTACTGTACACAGTAGTGATGGTCTGGAGCTGCTGTGGCACTGGATTTTTGGCACGCATACAGCAGTGACCCACAGCGTAGATCCAAGTAGTTCAGCTGTACCACTGAGTATTTAAGTGGATAGTCTTTTGACATGGACTCCAGCAGGAGCAAAACCCACTCCACTGCAAATGGAGAGAAGTGAGACAGACAGCTGGCTGTCCCTATTCCATTCTTAGATGCTTGGTTTGGTGAGAAATCAAATCAGTGAAATGTCTCTGCACAGCTAATATATTCCTCCCTCCTTCATCCTTCACCAGGAAGCAGGGGGAAGCCTGAAGGTCTCCATGAAATTCACTGGATATGTGATGGTCCCTTTGTGTGACATAGAAAGGCAACTCCACAACCTCTCTGGGTAGCCTGTTCCAACACTCTGGCACCTTGACAGAATCACAGAATCAATCACAGAATGTTAGAGGCTAGAAGAGACCTCAAAAGATCATGTAGTCCAATACCCCTGCCAGAGCAGGATCACATATTACCTTCACAGGAAATTTTCCTCATATTCAGGTGGAACTTCCTGTGTTCCATTCTGTGCCTGTTGCCCTTTGTCCTATCACTGGACACCACTGAAGAGTCTGACCCCATCCTCTTGATCCCTGCCCTTTAGATACTGATAAGCCTTGATAAGATCTCCTCTAAGTCTTGTCTTCTCCAGGCTAAACAGCCCCACACCTCTCAGCCTTTTCTCTTCAGAAAGACAGTTCCAGTCCCCTCATGGGTTCCAGTAGCCATCTGATGGACTCTTTCCAGCAGTTTCTCATCTCTCTTGAACTGGGAAGCCCAGAACTCCAGATGTAGCCCCACTAAAGCAGACTAGCAGAGGAGGAGAACTTCCCTTGACCTGCTGTCCACATTTTTCTTAATGTATCCCAGGAGACTATTGGCCTTTTTGTCCATAAGAGTACACTGCTGGCTCATGGTGAACCTGTTGTCCATCAGGATTCCCACGTACTTCTCTGCAGAGCTGATTTCCAGCAGGCCAACCCCCAACTTGTACTGGTGGGTAGGGTTATTACTTCCCAGGTGCAGGACCCTACACTTGCCCTTGTTGAATTTATCTTCAGTGTATTTCTTTAGATCCAAACAGTTTCATAATTTCATACTTCTGAAGATGGTTAAGCTGTTTGTAACACTCCATGTCCCAACAGCAAGAGTGCCCCTGTGCTGGAGGGCAGCACAATGATGCAGTCAAATGTGGCACCGTTATGTAACTGTGCCTTCAGCCCTGGGTGTATCAATCACATCGCAGTCAAGTATCTCACGAAAGGGCCTCCAGCAGTGGGCCCTATTGCTTAATTAGGCTCTTGAGGTGAAGCCAACCTCACCTCTGTGCAGCTGCCAGGAATCTGAATGCATGTGTCTGGGCTGGAGTAAGGTAGGTTGGATCTGCTTTGCAAGGTGAAGGAAAGAATAAGAAAGTCATTGTGCTCCCCTATGGGAATAGTGAGGATGGATTGAAGGTGCTTGCAAGTTTGCTGATGACACCAAACTGGGAGGCTTGGCTCAGACACCCGAAGGCTGTGCAGCCATTCAGTGAGACTTGGAGAGACTGAGAGCTGGGCACAGAGGAACCTAATGAGGTTCAATGAGGATAAGTGCAGAGTCCCACACATGATAAGGAACAATAAACTGCACCAGTACAGGTTGGAGGTGATCTGCTGGAAAGTAGCCCTGTGGAGAAGGACCTGGGAGTCCTGGTCACTAAGAAGCTATCCATGGGACAGCAATGTGACCGTGTGGCCAAGAAGGCAAATGGGGTCCTGGTGTGTGTCCAGTAGATTGAGGGAGGTTCTCCTCCCCCTCTACTCTGCCCTGGTGAGACCTTACCTGGAATATTCAATCCAATTTTGGGTTTCCCAGTTCGGGAGAGACAGGGGTCTGCTTGAGAAAGTCCAGTGGAAGGCTATGAAGATGACTATGGGGCTGGAGCACTGCCCTGTGAGGAGAGGCTGAGGGACCTGGGGGTTCTTGTTCTGGTGAAGACTTAAAGGGAATCTAATCAATGTTTATAAATATTTGAGGGCTGGGGGTCAAGAGGGAAGGGACAGACTCTTCTCAGTCGTGCCCTGTGATAGGACAAGGGGCAACGGATGCAAACTACAGCACAGNTCAGTCGTGCCCTGTGATAGGACAAGGGGCAACGGATGCAAACTACAGCACAGGAAGCTCCACTTCAACACAAAGCAAAGCTTCTTTACAGTTGAGTGTGACAGAGCACTGCAACAGGTCGCCCAGGGAGGTTGTGGAGTCTCCTTCTCTGGAGACTTTAAAAAACTGCCTGGATGCATTCCTGTGCAAACTATCCTAGGGGATCCTGCCTTGGCAGGAAGCTTGGATTCAATGCATGGAGATCCCTTCCAACCCCTAACATCCTGTGATCCTGTGATCCTCTCAGAGCCACCTGGAGGTGTTTAAGGCTAGGCTGAATGAGGCCTTGAGTGACCTGCTCTACTGGGAGGTGTCCCTGCCTGTACAGAGGTTGGAACTAGATGATCTTTCAGGTTCTTTCCAATCTAAACCATTCTATGATTCTCCAAAGGCAGGAAAACCAGTATTGAGCAGACAAAGCTTTCTTCTAGAAACACTTGCTGCTGTTACAGAGAGAAGGAGGGGAATGTGTGTCCCAGAGATGTGGGGACAAATGTGATGCTGGAACATGCTGGTGCCACATGGAATGTTTTGTTTCCCACAACGGGAAATGATGTTTGACACCCCATTGCCATCAGGCACAGACTACGAGTAAATGAGAGCAGGGGAATGAAAAAGCCAAAGGGTTTGATGATTCTTTTCCTTTCTCCAAGGCCCAGGGAACAGGAATGATGGCTCACCCTGACCCTAAGGAGGTTTCGGTGTTCAGAAAATGGAGATTCAGTCTGGCACAGTTTGTCCGCTACAACTTCTACCCCTACCAGCACGTCAGCACAGTGTTCTCTTGCAATTTAGTCCTCTTTTCTTTCCCATTTCATCACCTTTTCCTCCACCTCATCAATCCTCCACTTCCTCACTTTACCATCGCCAGCAGAACTGTGCTCATTTCCAACAGCCACAAACTGGTTTCCCCAGTCCAACCCTGGTTTCTCACCTCTCCTTTCTCTTTTGTGCCTCTCCACATCAACCCTTTAGCTCAAAACCAGAACTATTTGGGACAGGGATGGCCATTTTTCTAGATGTTTCCTTCTGAATGTTTGAACAGTCAGAGAAAAAAAGAATCAGAGAGATTTCCAGTAACCAGCTGGAAGCCTGTTCCAGGATGAAAAGTAACTGTTAAGTTGGAAGCCATTAAGAGAATGAAGCAAAGGGGTCAGCTGGAAGTGTGGCTTAGATTTATGCAACCCTATTTGTTATAACAATAATGGTAATGATGACGGAGGACTGCTGTGCCTAAGGACTGCACAGCAAGGGGACTGGCTGAGAATGAAGCAGAAAACAGCTGCAGAGCAGCCATGGTGAGAGGGAATGTGGTTGAGTAGGCGTCGGTGTGTGCCTGTACCAGCATGTGGGGAGCTCCGGGAAGTAGAGGATGCAGGTGATGGTTGATGCTGGGATTATCAAAACGATGCCTGTTTCCTGATGTGCAACCCATGGCGTGCAGCTTGGCTGGGAGAGGGACAGTGGCCCCAACTCACCTTGGAGCAGGGTGTAGAAGGCTCCAGATGCTGATAAATTAGTGGTTATTGTGACATCATCTTTGCTGGAGGTCTCCACCTGGACATGCACGGAGCTGTCGGTGTCGCTGCGGAAGCTGCTCACTTGGCCGGTAGGGAAGGTCACGTTGGTCAGGCGGCCAAAGCTGTCGTACCTGAAAGGGAGGATGGAGTGAAGTCAGCAGCAGCCACAGAAGGATACAGGACTCACCCTGTAATTCAGAGTCTTGAAGCCTTCACCCAGATTTTTTTCCCACAGAAAAACACCATTGCTGTCAGACTGTTTTGAATTTTTTGGTTTCTTGAGAAGAAAATCACAGCTTTTAGCTGAGGAAAATCAAGCAAACACAAAATGACTAAGTAAGTATTAGCCTGTATTTGCTATACTTATCACCTACACTATGCTTGTTTACAAGAGTAACTTTATTTTCCATCCCCTGTGCTGTGGCTTGTGGAAAAACACTGGTCTGTGAACCCTGTCTTGCAGAACCAGGAGTTTCTGAAGGGCAGTAACTCTTTTGTATGGTTGTTTTCTGAGTCCTTTGCTGATTTTTTTTTTTTAAATATATATTTTTTTCTATCTTATTTTAAAAGGTAATATTAAGGTAGTAGTAAGGACCTGGCAAATTCGCCACGTCAGGTAGAGAAGCATCTATTGCAAACAGTGTGTAGAGCCCTGAGTGCAGCTGAGACCCCCATGTCTACCTTTTCTGTTCATAGGTCCATCTGGAAGGACCAATTTCAAAGTGTGAAAAAGCAGTCCAGTTTTCACCCCTACTGTGTCCTTGGCTTTTCCAATGAGGGAATCAACATAAGCACCATCTGGGAAGGTTTCTGTGATGTGGACACCTGTGTACCACAACCCAGATGAAAGGAGCTACAAGACATGCAGGTCCAACAGAAGTTAACAAGCTGGGGGCTTAATTTTCAATAAAAAGGACCAGACACTTGTGCCTAGAGGCCTCCTGAGTTGACAGAGCAAATGCACCATCCTGCCTTCCATTTGTGACACTGCAAAAAGAGTGTCCTTGGGTCACAGGCTGAGCTGAAAGTAGAGTTGGCAAAGGACTTTTGGAGTGAGGTTATTGTAGACTGAGATGGAGAGCAGCAGAAAGCTCTGCTGGCTTATCTCTATTGGACTTTCTCATTCTCAGAGTAGCCATGGATGAGATGGACCCTCAGAGAAGGGATATTTAAATAGGGAGAAAGTAGAAAAAAATCCAGCAAAAGAAATCAGTCACTTTTTTTTCAAGTGCTGCCCACATATTATTTAAGAATGATTTATATGATACCAAGAAAACATATCACTTAGGGATGCAAAGTGAATGGTGGGTGAGCAGATAGGATGTGTTTTCCTACAACACCCAGGGGTAAGCCTTTGATGGAGCACAGTGTCTAGTGAAGGGCAACATTCCTCAGAATGATAAAGTGATGTAAATGATACATTAAGGATAACAAGCTTAGAAAACATGATCCAAGAGCCAAAGCCACCAAAAACACACACACACACACAAAAACCCCAAAACCAACAAAAACCCAAAACCCCAGTTGATTTAGAAGAGAAGAAAATAAAGAAGTGGGAAGACACTACCTTGACAACAGTTGCTCTGAAGAGGATTCTAAGTAGTTGTTTGTCGTGTCTGTTGTGGATGTGACAAAAAGTAATCAGCTTGAATGGAAACAAGGAAGGTTCAGGTGAGAAGATAGAGAATGTTTTCCAGCTATGGCTGCTCAAGCAGAGGAACAGATGGAGTGCTTGAAATCCCATTGCCCAGTGCTTTTAAGAATAGGTGAGAGAAATATGTTACTGTCTGGATACAGTTATCAGACCTCAGAGGGAGTAGATGGTTGAGGAGCTCTTGATTGTCCTCTTCAGGATTACTCTGAGGTGGGGAATACCACGACAGGCCCCAACAAGTAACAGAACAAGATGGATAAAGACAAGGGAGAAAGGAAAGAAGAAAAAGTACTCTTGAACTACAGCTCATGGAAGACCCAGAAGCAGCCATTGGACTGGCTTTGAACTGTGCAGAAAAAATTAACCTCCTCTTCCACTGTCTTTTTTCCCCCAATTTTGCAGACAGTGCTGGTACTTCACTTTTGACACTCTTCTGGCAGTGACTCAGTGTGAGGAAGAGCTGGTTGAAAAGGTGATTTTTGACCAAGTTTAATATTTAGTGTATGATGACTAAGTGGGTGAGCTCATTGCAAGTCACTCCAGCCCTTAGGTTTGGAGAAACCATTGTGTGAGGTTTTTCTTGGTCAACGGGCAGAGTGGGAGGTCAGAAGTTAGAAGCATTTGGCTCTCCAAAGTGTCAGCGTTATCAGTGGTGGCATCATCCACACACAGACAATAGAGCAGCCTTACCCTTTCCCTCCAACATCTTGGTGATCAAGCAGCTACTCACAAAACAGAAAAGAAGGAAGGAAAAAACAGATGAATTCAGAACTGCATTGCAGGAGTTTGGTAGAGATCAGCTAAAGCTTTTCCAAGCAGCTAGCAGCACACAGCTTGGATCTGAACTGAACCTCCTTGCAACAGCCAGAACTGAAGTGCTCTCATCACCAAACGCTTTGCTCCATGTTTGTGGCTGTCCTGTTTGCACTGAGATTGCCATGTGTTTTGATTGTGCTTTCTGCACAGTATCTGCACACCTCCTCCTAAACCAGCATGTGAGTCTTCAACTGAAAACATCACAGGTTCTATCTTTACCCCATCTGTTGAGACAGGACACAAGGGACATGATGTAGTCGCTCCCTTGAGCAGAGGAAACTGAGATGGAGAGCAGCAGGAAGCTCTGCTGGCTTATCTCTATTGGACTTTCTGATTGTCAGGGTAGCCATGGATGAAATGGACCCTCAGAGAACAGATACTTAAATAGGGAGAAAGCATTAAAGGTGTGCTGTCTAATACCCCAAATTCTTTATACCATGACATCAACAGTCCTATGAACAAACCAGTCTGAACCATAAAGGTAGACAACTGCTCAGAAATTAAGATGGTTCAGAATCTGGCATTTTTGACTTGGTGGGATTAGTAACTGTACAGAAGTTATTTATATTGCTCTATTTTTTTTTTTAAATGAACTGCTCCTGATACTGAGCTTGATTCACCTCCTAAAAATGGCACAAAGCTACACACACTGCATTGAAGCCTAAGGGGTGGGTTTGGTGCCAGGTGTAATCCCAGGTGTGAGCGTGAAAGGAAGCAAGTCCACAGATTAGGGAAAGGAGAGTGAAAGCCAGAATAGGTGCTGAGAGCTTGTTCATGTGATGAACTTGGATGCCATTTCATTTATGTGCTGACTCAACGCCCTGTGAGTCATAGAGAAGCATAAAATGGTCTTGGTTGAAAGAGACCTTTGAGATTATAGAATCCAACCATTATCTAACTACCAAGCCTGGTGCTAAACCATGTCCCTTAGCACCACATCTATCTTTTATCCTAATTGAATGATGCTCAGCACCACGCTGAGGGTCGGCACTAAACCTATACTCCGTGCAAGCCCTACTTAGGTACTCCAAAGAGAGCCTCAGCTAACAGCCCCAAGCAGCTGCAGACACCATGCTCCTTAAACTCTATTCCTGGACATCTAGCTCCCAGCATGCTTACAAAGGGTCTTCCAGCTCTCTTCTGGGCAATTGTTTCAGTAACCTCTACCTGCGCAAAATGGATTACAACATAATGCTGGTGCCTAGACCTTTGTGTATATACTCTTCTATTTCAGTCAAAATGAGTGAGTACAATAGGCATAATTTACACAGTTACATTTTTACAGCTATAGAAAACTCATTTGACAGTGGAGAACTTTACCAAGAGCAAGGACTTCCATTTGAGACTTTGGGCCCTGAGAAGCAAGGGTAGTTTTGGACCAGGACAGCCTGGAACGGTGTGCTGGAATTGGTTTAAGATGTCTGCACGTTTATATTAGACTTTTGGCACCTCCTTAGCCACCTCATTAGCCTCCATCAGAAGGAACCTGGACCATCTGTGTTTTCTGCATTTGCAAGAGCTGCTGCACCTCCAACCAGCAGCCAGGCAGGGCCCTTCCAAGCACTCACTTTGGGGGTGGCAACTCACCTCTTTGCAGCTGCAAGGAGGTCATGCCTAACAAAGGGAGAAATGAGGGGAGGCAGTACAATTAGACTGTTCCCATTTTTACTATTATTTTTAATTGGTGGCAGATGAAGTGTAAAACACTGGTACCCAGACAAAAACTCCTTTTAGCACTGGGGTGGCAATGCAAGAGGAGTTGTGGGAAGCCAGTTAGCATGGACACACACAGTGTTTTCCTCTTGGCAAGCAGTTCCTTTTTGCTGTTTTGCTCAGGACTGGAGCACATTCCTCCCCACCTTTTCCCTTGATAAAGATCACACAGCACATACCCGTTATCATCTATCACACAGTCACAGATGCAGCAGCTTAAAGGCTTGCACACCCCAAACTGATATTGTGCTTAACAAGTTAAATGACTCAATTCTTTCTACCTCTGCTTTCAGCCCTAGAAAGGCACTTACAGGACACATCCTCTGCTCAGAAAGGAAGGCCAAGAGTCTGGCTCTTACGTAGCTGCAGGTGTGCCCTGGTATTTGCAGTAAGATAAATCTCTCCTAGTCACCTCATTTTGTAGCTAAGCTGCCTAGGCCTGTTTCCAGAGTCTCAGGATTTAGGGGTGGACCAGTTTTCATCGCAGCCTAAGACTTCTGTGTTCTCCAAATGCTCTGAAAGCAGCAGAATTAAGGACATGCTGAACCAGGGGAGAGCACACAGCAGCCACTCGGAGCAATGAATTCATCACCTGCTAACACAGCTGCTGCCTCCCATTCAAACCTGCTGCAAAGACCCAGCGCTCACAATTACGCTGACAATTATTAGGCCAGCAAAGGAAGCCGTTGCCATCCGTTCCCAATTGGAAATGTATTTAGCTAAGGTTCAATGCACAGAATTAAAATGGTATTTGGTGCTTATGAGGCCTAATTGTTAGCTTGTAAACATTCAGAGCTTTCATTTATCACATTACCATTGTGCAGAGACCTGGGCCCTGGGAATTAAAAAGAGCATTCGAAGTACCGTCTATTCAGAAATCAATTCCTCGCCTGAGTCTCTGGGTTTCCTCATTTTAGCTTTTTCACATTTCATCAGCCTTTTAAAACTACAAGTCAAACAGATTGGAAAAAAAATCCACCTTGATAATATTGCATTTAGTGCCAAAGTGTCCTAATGTACCTTCCAAGCTGTATTTTGCCTGTGATTATACAGGCACGCACCCGCGCCTCCGAACAAGCTCATCTCCTCCCAATTTTTCAAACAACATTAAACACAACATTAAAGCAAATTCATAGCAGACAAACTGATCCCACACAAATATATATTGGAGTGGGTCCAGAGGAGGGCCACAAAGATGCTCAGAGGACTGCAGCAGCTCTGCTATGAGGACAGGCTGAGAGAGTTGGGGCTCTGCAGCCTGCAGAAGAGAAGGCTTCCAGGAGAGCTTAGAGTAGCCTTCCAATATCTGAAGGGGGCTACAGGAAGGCTGGGGAGGGACTATTGACAAGGTCTTGCAATGACAGGACAAGGGGCAATGGGTTTGAACTGGCTGAGGGAAAATTTAGACTGGACGTTAGGAGGAAGTTGTTTGGAGTGAGGGTGGTGAGACACTGGCACAGGCTGCCCAGGGAGGTTGTGGCTGCTCCCTCCCTGAAGGTGTTCAAGGTCAGGTTGGAGGAGGCCTTGAGTGAGCTGTTCTAGTGGGAGGTGTCCCTACCTATGGCAGGGGGTTGGAACTAGATGATCTTTGAGGTCCCTTCCAACCTCACCATTCTATGATTCTATGATATATGAAGGTAAGTCCTCTCCATGGTGACACAAGGCCAGGCTGCAGCCACTGTCTGCAGAGTTTTGTCAGAACAAGGGGAGGAAGATATGCCTCTCTCTAGTTTTTATGATACTCATAATTTGCTTGGTTCTCAACTTACAGCAGGCATTCATTTCAGGCTCAAAACATGACTTAGAGTTGCATGACTACTGGACAAGTACTATTTTATCATGGCTTTTACCAGAGTTTCACCTAACTTCTTCAGAGGAGCAATGGTGAGAATCTACTTTGTCATGAAGAATTTGCAGAGCAAAGAAATCTTCCTAAAAGAGATGGGAAAGTAAAATCATAGACTCACAGAATAGCTTAATTTGGAAGGGACTTTACACATCATCTACTTCAACTTCTCCATCATGGGCAGTGATGCCTCTCAACCAGACTCAGGTGCTCAAGGCCTCATCCAACCTGGCATTGAATAATCCCAGGAGGAGGCATCCACAACCTCCCCAGGCAACCTATTCCAGAGTCTCACCATCCTCTACTGAAGGGGGAGGGGGGGGATAAAAGCCAAAAATGTTTCTCATGCTTCAGGAGCAGAAGGAAATGTTCAGTTAAATTACTCCAAACCAAGGATACCACTGAATACCATCGGGAGATAAAGGGATGTTATTGATGGAGTAAAGTAGCTTTTCTCTGAGGCAAGAGGTTGCTACTTTTCTCAAGGCAGTAAGTGTTCATTTTATCTCTGTTTTTTTGATTAAGCCAAAAAAATAAAATTGCCAAGCCTTCACACCAACTACAAGGCAGGCTGAGTCTGCATCTCACCATGAGGTAGATGCTGACCACAGTGCCCAATTCTAGCACCCAAGTTGCCCAGACCAGAATGATCGAACACTGATGGTGCGGGGGTGGGACCTCTGAAGAGTCCCTGGGGTCACTGGGAAGCCATCCAAGGTCCTCCTGCATTCCCAGTCCAGCTGGCTCCTACCTTCCATTCATTTACAGTGTGTGAGGTTTGGCAGAGTTTGATTCTCTGTAAAACACTACCAGTCAAAGCTCACCTTACCTCCCATCTGAAGATCTGGCTCCACAGATCTGAATCTTTGCCCTCCAGGCATCAGTGAGCCACTTCTTGGGCTGCCCATGAAAAGGTTTTGAATTTCTGGGTTTGGCTGCAGCGACGTTTAAGTATTGCATGCTGTATGGCAGGAGGTGACCTTCAAAACTAATTGGGCACGCAAAGGACCTAAGTGAAAGAGCCTCATCTGGGCTAAATAATGCATAGAAGGTTTGACTTTGGCTCAGAGGGAAATTGAATTACCATACAGTGATACCATCTCAATGAGCTAATCAAGGTAATTGCCCTATTCTTGATTTAAACAAATATATTAATGAGAATTTCCAGATTCTGAAGCAGATAAACAGCAACTGCTAAGAAACTTGGTAAAGGCTGGTAGCAATTTTTTCAGGTCAAGGGAAAAAGCAGCAGGCACAAAGCAGTCAGTAGTCACACAGCATCCTTTGTCTTTGACTTGAGGAGCTGAACAACAAGAAGCTGTTCCCCTGGCACCACTTCCAGATCAACTTCCTTTGCTGCTGATTATCACTGTCACAGGTTCAACGGGAAGGCAAGTCTTTAATCCAGTTACTGGACAAGCTGAGCTGCGCTGCATTAATTGACAGCGAATGTCAAGCTCTCTGCAGAGGCACAGAAAGTCTACATAATGCTAAAATCCTCAAAGAAGTCCTAGATAGGCCTTTGGGGACAGGCTAATTACTGCAGGGAGCTAAGTTTCACTCTCAAAGGAAAGGGAAACTGCACACCATTATAGACTGAACCTTACTCAGCTCTAAACCCAATAAAGCAGGATTGTTAGAGCAGGCTTTGGTGTAGGATGTGTGAAAGGAAGAGCTGTAAGCAAGTCTGTCACTGTCTGAAGACAGCACCTGTCTCCTTCCCTTACAGAAATGAAGAGCCAACCATGTCAGCCTAGCCCAATTTCTGGGAGGACCTGGATTCCCTAGTATGCCCTGGACACACTGAATCATGGAGTCTTATAACTGTTAAGGTTGGAAGAAACTTTCGAGACCATCAGGTTCAACTGCTTGCCTACAGCTCACA
>VWYK01119652.1:0-10366 GCA_013399775.1 Semnornis frantzii
TATGTTCTCTAGAATTTATCCTCTCTCATATCCAAACTGTGTTGAAGACACAAAGGGCTTATCTCAAAAAAGCTGCCCACATCCTGCCATGTGAACTCGTGCTATCCTTCCAATTTAATCCTAATAAACTACCTGCCGTATGCCCCTCTGCACTCGTGAACACATCACGCTACCTGACTCAAAATCAAGAGCTGTACTTAGAAGTTTCCTCTAGCAAAATGAACAGATGTCCAAGTTAGCAGAGAGAAAGAATTAAAGAATTTAGCTGAGGCAGACACCTACCTTGTCTGTATCCTTTCTACCCTTCAAACAGTGAATAACAAGGCAGTGAAACACAAATATATCTATTAGAAATGAAACTACAAATATAACTCCTGGCCTGTTATTAAAATGTATTACAGAACTGTTAACGCATAGAAGACAAACAGGAAAAACAAACAAAAAATCAAAACCAAGACCAAAACTGTTCATCTAAGTGTTTTTGGTTTTTCGTGTGGGAAGACAGTCCTGCAATGTAGTCATACATTCTATTCCCAAAACAATTAGGGAAAATGTTAAAGAGCAAGTCCAAAAACTTGACACACTTAAGGCCAGAGAATTTTGATAACTTGTATCCAAGAGTTGTAATGGGAAAGGTCAAGAATTGTGTGGGAACTTAACAGTGTTCAATAAATCTTGGATGAAGAGAAATTTTCCGAAGAACCAACAGAAGTCAGCGCTGGTGTGGTGTATCTACTGAGGGCATAGAGCAGAACCCAGGACATCACAGTCATGTCAGCTTGACGTGCTTCAGGGTGCACAGTAAAGGGAAGAAAGAAGGACAGCTGATACTAACCAGAGTAGTGAAGAATTAACAGCAGGAAATACGGCCAAAACCAACTTCATAAACAACAGTTCCTGTCTAATGAGGTTAATATTTTTACATTGTCTAATTACATTTCCTAATGAGATTACAAGTTTGACTAGTAAAGATACTTGGTACTTAGGGACAGGGTTTAGTGTTGACCCTTGAGTGCTGGGTGAAGGACTGGACTGGACAATCTTTGAGGTCTCTTCTATATGGATGTATTCTGTAATCTGTGACCTCTGTTGTGGTATGCTTGTGACAGATTAAGTCTTTGTATTCATCTTAGCATATTTTTATGAAGAATGATGTAAAGAAAATCAATGCTATGCACATTCCACCAATGCAAAACCTGGCTGAGAGCTTAACATACAATTATAAATGAGAAATCATTAGCAAGCAGGTACATTTCTACCAAAACTCTTCAAGGTATCAGGTTTGCCCCTCTGACACTGAACATTGTTACAAAGACTATCTCTAGATAATACGAAGACTGAGGGAATGCATTATCAGGAGGACAGGTGACAGACACAGAACCACTTGAGCCATTTGTAATCTGAGCTCTGGGAAACAGCACAATTTTCTGTATATTTAAACAAAAAGTCACATAACAGAAATATTAACTGTCCGGAAACAGCTGCAGTCTGCAAAACAGCAATTTTGAGAATTTTGGCATCACCTTACAGTGGTGAACACCACTTATGCAGTCTGTAGGGATTGCACAATCCTAGGAGACACAAAGAAAGATCTTGCCCGGAACTACCATCTACTGCTGTAAAGGGCTGCTTACATCTCTGCCAACTCTGCTTTGCCAGAGTAAAACATTTACTCTACCTCCATCAATATCCAGACCTCTTTTGGTGCAAAAAAAGCTTTCCTGGAAAGCAGGTATCAGCCTTGTATTGCTTTCTTTTCTCGAAGCTGCCTCATTAAACAACAAGAAAAGAGATACACCTCAATTGTAGATGCTCCTACCTACAATCATATAGTAAGCAGAATGACATTTCACATCCTTCTCTAATGTCCTTTTGTCTTCAGCTGCCACCAGTTACACAATCTATACTTACTATAAATCATTCTTCCATCTGCCAGTCCTGATTTGGTGACATCACTGGGTTAGCTTATGCTTCCTCAGAAACAAAGACAAATGCATCTTCCTCCGTGGCACAGCGATCAGCATTGCTTTGTCTTTCTCTGCAATTTGTTTTTTTATTAAATTCAATGCATAATTGGCTTTGTAGAGGTACATACTAGCCCCTGAAAAAACAGTGATCCAAACTGTTTAAATCTTTATCACTCCTTCAATCACTGTTGATTGACACGTGTTTCTAAAGTGCACACAGTACTTTCAGGAGAAAGTATAGAGGGTAGGGTCAGAGGAGGGCACATGTGGCAGCTCAAGAGAAGACCCTGAGCTTTAAATTAGGCTCACGTCAGCCCATCCTTAAGGACATGAACTTGCTGTTTTTCCCAATCAGCTCCAAAGCATCACTACGCAAGGAGGAACAGCAGACAAAAAAACTACTTGAAAATGATCTTTGATTAGATCCCCAGGGGATTCTTCCCAAATGCCTGCTGCCTTTTTTATGGGCTCGTTTTTCTCAATAAGCGTCAGCTATGGCCCACTACAGTTTTCTACATGCAAAGTGATTCTGTTTTCTACCTTAAGCTGAACAATGTATATTAGATTTTAAAAAGAAACAAAAAAAAAACAACAACAAAAAAACAACCCTAAAAAAACCAACACGACCGCACACAACAACAAAACAAAACAAAAACAACTGTGTATGCAAAATCCATGTTCTGGGTAGGATGCATCACCAAAATGCCTACTCCTAACAGAAGAGGAAGCATGCACATCTTCCAATCTCTTGTCAGACATCCAGTCTCCATAGACTTGTGAACCAGAGCAAATATCAAAGAATCTGAACTGTAACAAGATTTCCAGTGCTCAACAGGGACCATTTTCACTGGTAATCTGCCCCATTCACCACTGGTCACACCATCAGGATACTGTTCCCATATAGTTCCACTTTCTGGCCCATCCCCACCCTTGTCTTGCCCTGTCTCTCCAGTTCCTCACAGTTTATCAGACATGCTTCCTGACTTCTCTCATGGCTTTGAAGACTTTTTATACCCTGACTTCTATCTGTAATGGTTACATACACAAGTAGTTCACTTCAAACTTTTGATCATCATCCACCTCAGTCTCAAATAGTACTGAAACATATTTCATAGGGCAAACTAAATACTAACACTAATTCTGCATACAAGACCACACAAGTCACCTGAGCTATGTTGAAAATGCTGATAGTATATTCCTAAGTAAAATACTTAGTCAAATCTTCGATCCCACTTGTAGATGCCACTTGTGTGGCAGCTGTGCTATCTAACAATCATTAAAAAATGGGGAAAAAATATTTAGAAGTGCTAAATTCTTGCTTCATTATACACAAGGAAATCTGTATCAACATACAGCTGAAGATCTGAAGTTGCTCTGAGCATAAAAAAACATTCAACATCACTGTGGTGTTTGTCCTTCTTTTTGGCTATGCAACAAGAACTGAACTTGTACCTTTGCCAAGACTAACCTTTGCAAATATTCTTACAAGTTTCCATGGCTTAGAAAATAGTTTTGCCTATGACGAAAATCCCTGTTCTCCTCCTACTGTAATATGAGAACTACGGCAAACTATTGCTTAACTAGTCCTTGTACTGAGTAATTTCATTTGCAAAACTGAGTACTTTGAATTTAAACACCGAGTTTAATTTGTGTTTCACAACTAGCTTGGGCAGGCTGTGACTGGGCAACTAGGGAGAGGAGTCAGCCAGTTTGTGGGAGCCAGGAAACCCCACAGAGACTGACAGGACTCATCACTGGCTTCTGCCCACAGAATTAGTCAAGAAAAAATGCAGCACGGTCCCTAGCAGCTGTGGGCACCGACGACAGCTGCCCACTCTGTATCCCAGTTGTAACTATCATTCCTCCAGTCCCAGTCCTGACCACAGAACCTCCTCTCAGCTCTACTGGGAGCAGTTTTACACACTTCAGAGGTTAACAAAATCTGCTACAGTTAGTAAGTGAAAACAATGCAATATATGATCTGGGACTACAGTCCCTTTTCTCACCATAACCATAGCATCCAACTGCCCCTCTGCCCCATGACACATAATAAAACAAGAACTATGCTACAAGACAGCCAGTATGTTTACTCTGCTGCAGAAGACAGAGGGAGTATATGTCACCCTTTAAAATTATAGTAATATAAAAAAAACAGAGACAGTCTTTGTCCCAGCCTTTGCAAAAGACGGACCTGGAAACACTACCACAGTGATGTCGTCCGACACTCACACGGAACCAAACAATTAGGATTTCTTGTCATCACGGTGAATGAAGTTCACCTCTCTGTTCTTACTACAACCCTTGCAGCACAAATTAGCCTTTCAGAGCTAAAAAAAAGCAAAGACTTTAGAATAAGCATGATGTTTGCTGTCTGACTACAACCAATGCAAGTCTATAGAGAAAAGAATTCCAGCCACAAAGTAAATAATTTGCTGCCTTGCATACTTGCACAGTAACTTAAAGTGAAAGGCAATCCCAAAAAGCCTTTCAAGCCCTGGAAAACTCCTCAGAAAATTAATTTCTGTCTCTTACGTTGCAGAACTTAGCCTGTCCTGTGCACGATGCCCAGGTTTCTCCCTCTGCAACTCCAGTGCACTGGGATCGTGTAACAAACCAATGCAAGAGACATTATCCTACTTCAGCAACAGAAGGCAGTGAATTTGAATCCTTCATGAAACCAACATCAAAAAGACACATGATAGCACTAGAAAGCACAGCACTACTAAGCTTTTTGGACAAGTTCATGAGCTTCAAGATACTCTGGGCAGCAGTGCGGGTTGGACTTGATGATCTTCGAGGTCTCTTCCAACCTCGGTGATACTGTGATACCTATATTCACTCCCAGGTTACTCCACACTTGCTGACAAGCAAGGATATCACCCTGGGACACACCAACAAAATATGGTAGGCAGCAGTTGGAGCCTATCTAATTACAAAAGTCAGAGGCTGTATTTACAATAACTTGTGCCCCTCCAGCATACCTTCACTCCCTCAATGTACAAGATCTGTGCTCTCAATTGGTCTTCTACAACAAAACATTTCTGATACCATCCAAAGGTATCACAAGACTTTGTTGAAGGCAAAAAAAAGACACAATCAGCTGTGGGGAGGGAAGAGGGTGCCCAGTCTACCTCCAAACCCAACACACTGTTTTTTTTTTTGACCAGAGTGGTCATGCCAGCCTGGAAGTAGTAACAAAAGGCAGAGCAAGCAGTGACCAAGAGGGCTGAGTCACACTACAGAAAGCTGTACGTAGCAGAGGCCAGTCACACCTAAATGCTGGTATTACACTACTCAAAACTGTGTGCTCATGCTTCTGGAAACGCACCCACAAAGCAACATGACATCAGTATGTCATCCCCAAAGGGAAAAAGGGCTTTTTTTACTAACTCAGGTGAAGACAGACATTCATCTGCTTTAGGTATCTCACACTCCAAGGAATGGCTAAGGCACACAAAATACCATAGCAAATACAGTAGAACCAAAGCAAAGGGAAAATTTCAAGAGGACTTTTTTCTTGTTTGGTATTTGTCATAAAAATGACAGTGGACTCGTGCTACTTAGTGCTTCCTTCCTGCACAATCTACCAACCCCTGCCGCTCCATTCAGAAATGCTTCTTTTCAGTAAAATTCGATCAAGAAGATGCAATTACAAGGGAGGTGGGGGACAACCTTCTGAAACTTGTCACATTCAGCATCTCTAGAATGTTTGTGTTCGGACATTGCTTTGGTCAGATTATGTTTGGTAAAGCATGGCACAGCACCCCCCATAATCATTGCTTGTCAGGGCTCACCACCTACAGTGGAAAAACAAAATATATTTCGACAGGTAGGTTCATCTCAGAAACATGTAGACATGATAATGTGTTTTTTTTTTTTACCACTGTGAGCATGACAGAACAGGCTGCTCAGGGGCCTGTGGAGTCTCCCTCTCTGGAGATATTCAAGACTCGCCTGGATGCGTTCCTGTGTGATCCGATATGGGTCATCCTGCTCTGGCAGGGAGATTGGACTGGATGACCTTTCAAGGTCACTTTCAGCCCCTAACATTCTATGATTCTGTGATAAAACCCACATAAGAGTTGCCTGGAACTCATGCTTACCTCCTCCCCCTCCACTGCATCCAATGCCAAAGCGCTTGCTGTGGTGAGCACTGCACCCTTCACGTGCCAATGCACTGAGATGCTTTCTCCCGCTTTTCCGAGCTAGACACTCCAGTAACCTACCCCTGGTTCTCCTGAAGGAAAGAGGTCAGAGAAAGGTCTGACAAGGAATGACACTTAAACAGGTCCAAAGTGCACAGTCCTCAAGCAAACCACACAGCAAACCCCGTTTTAAGAATCTGTTTCATCTTATCTTGCTGCATACCAACACTGATCAGTAAAGAAGCTCTTAATACTAGTGTACAGAAAGGCCCAGATGGGAAGCTAGACCAGACAGCCAGAAAGAATCCATTTGAAAAGACATATTTTGCCCAGAACAATGCTGTCTGCCACAACCAGCAGGGAAGAAGTTAATGTTATGACGAACTCCACAGCTTCAACAATGTGGCATCCATACCCTGCTGCCTTTGACCAAAAGCACCAGAAAATAATGCTACAACACCCCTGAAAAGCAGGGCACATTTCAGGTATTCTTCTCCTTTAAAGAATCTTCAGCAGTTCGTAGTGATGCTCCAGTCTCCCTAAATAATTTGTGTTCCCAAATAAAGCTGCTGGTAAGTGGATTCTCGCAGGGCATACCCCTGCAAAGTGTTCTCTGACACAAACCCTATGAGAAGGTTACTGTGCTGGCTGTCCTTTAGACATGCACACACTGCATTGCCTCAGCTTCTGCATATAATTCAGATAACAGAACTTTATAGCTGCCAAGATCTTTGCTATTGTAGGTATATGAATAACACCCTCTCCTTTCACTTTTTTTCTTCTCTTGTTTCAAAGTTCTGTCTCTTCTTTACATCTTCTCCATCTCCACGAATGTGTTTCCCTAGCTCATACTAGATGACTCACTTGGCTCAGAAATATTGTGGGCATTTGGGGGCTTATACTTGTAAAAGGTACTGGGTTTAACTACTTTTCTCAGTCCCATTACCTGGACTGGTACTAATTACAGGCACACTTAACACTGGAGGATTACCTTTGCGTTAGCCCTTCTATTCTTAAAAGAAAAGCAATGTTGAAGTGAATAAAGGCCACCTATGAAGTAGGCAAGATGTTTAGCAATGAGATTTTTAGCAGAGTAGTGCTAAAACGTTTTGGCTTCTTGAAATCCCAATCTCAGATAGATCCAAGTATGTCTAAACCATCATCAGTAGTTACCTTATGCTCCAATTTCTTATGCTCCAATTTCAAAGATTATTTACTTTTTCTTATTTTTCCAGGTCTTCCCAAGAATGTTATCCTGCTTATTCCAAGAGTCTGTGCATCCTTACAAACCACTCTGGTCTGTGAATCCAAACCAGTACTCAAGCAGCAAAACAGGACATGAAGAGGAACACCAAATCAACAAAACCAGTTGCCAGTTCTCCACTGCATAATTTAAATCTCACCTAAAAAGAGCAGGACTGGCTCAGACCAACATTTCCTACCCTCATCCTGTTTCCCTGAACTGCCAAACCCAGATGCCTGAAGAACAGCAAAAGTCATGACACTTCCCACTAGTTTTTTCCCCTGTGTTTTTTAAACTGAGTGATGATACATGTCTGCTTTATTCTAAGTGAAACCTTAGACAATTTCCCCATGTATATCTAATTTCTACTCAGTCCTAGGACCTTTATTTTTTTTCCCCCCCAAGGTAAAATTCTGCTGGGAACAGACTGTTGCAAAACCCAAATTATAAATCAAGTATATTCAAATTGTGGTCTTGCATTTCCAACAGACGAGCTTTTAAAAACAGAAAATCCTATTATCTGTTAGTTCCATGGCTTCACACTCCAGACTATCACACTCAAATTTCCCCTCTCAAAACTTTCAGCCTAATATCACCTGGTTCTACAATCTTTCTCTGTCCTGGTGGTATTTTTCAGTCCTGCCTCTTGAGCAACGTTCATGGTATGTTTCTTATTCTTCTCCCAAGAGTATCAACAAAAAATTCAAAAAGCAGTCCCAGAATAGAGACTTAAAGGACTATGAACAGTCTTACTGTTCCCAATCCCAAAGATTTCTGCTCCTTGGATATTCTCCCAATTTAGGAAGTAATGAATTTTTGTAGACTTGCTTAAAATCTGTGCTGTTGTATTTACAGTTTTATGGGCTTCTTTCTCTAGTACTTGAGAACGAAAGTTGTTACCATCTTGTTGAGGACCTGTGGTACATCTGTCTCACCGTACTGCCACTAATTCTGCAAGAAGGTTTGTAGCAAACAAAGAGGTTTTAGCCATCTGCTCTGTGCTAGGGTCTGTTAGTGCAGCTTGACACAGTGAGAAAACCACTGCAAACACCAGTTACTAACCCCTTGATCCTACAGGTTTGCATTTAGTTTTCTCTTTCCTACTGTCAAATTAGACAACTCGGATAACTATTCTGCAACCACTCAGACATTACATGCAGGAGCACAAGCAATGAGCAACTCAGATGAGCTGAGTCAGCTGAGCTCCACTCCTTTTTTGGTCAAGAGATTGGAAGTGTTGCCTGACACAGAACTAAGCGTGGCTTATGTCTTGACATCAGACAGAAGAAAGCCAGGTGCCACTGACCTGCAACCTGTACCCCAACTAACACACTGCTCTGATATGCAGAACCTATCACTACATTTGATCTGGAGAGTAAATACTACATAAGATACATACTTGTCTTTCCATACCTGTGTCATTAGACCACTCAGCTGGATGAAATCAGATGGGTTGAAAGGATGACAGGCAGTTTCCAAGTGCCTAGCATTGACTTTTCTCGAGTAGTAACACAGTGGTGCCTCACCAGTGTGTATGTGCTATATGAGCAAACAAATTACTGCCCTAATTTAAATCTGCAGTGGACAAATGACAATGGAGAATACTACTCAGATCTCTGTGGTATTGCTACAAAACTAACACCAATAAATAGTTCAATCTGCTGCCATGCTCAAGTTAAACACCTAAAGTGACTTTGTCTTGTAATCACATTTTTAAAATAAGTCATAAAGAGGGCTGCTAAGCACACTGCTTTGGGGTTAGGGTGTTTTGAGGGAGGTTGTGCAGGTATTCTGTTTTGAGTTTTTTTTGTTTTATTTGAGTTTTAGTTCAGATCAGTCTGATCTCCTGACTGTCATAGTAGGCCTAAGCATGCCAAAATAGGACTTATACAGTCTTATAGCTTTTCTGCTGTCCCCCGCTTCTGTGGTGGGGGAAGCGACCATGGGAAAGGAAAACAAAAGCCCTGGCTTCACCAAATATGGTCAGGCTTGGCAAAGTGCCATCCTGATTGGCTAATCTATGTCCAAAGGCCCATTAGTCTCAGGCTGTATTGACAAAAAGGGATGAGCAGGTAACACAAGGTGCTCTCTGCCATTGTATTCATGCTGTTGCTGCTGTTGCCATCAGTGCTCTTGCTGCTTCTTTGTATCTTGAACTGCCTGTAAACTCCACTTCCTCGAGTTTACCAGGAACAGGCTCTAAATGTCTGCACACAATCGGCCTGCACAGCCAGCGTGACATTGTGCCAAGACTGTGCATGGCACTGCATCCTGCCTGCCCCTCTGCTGAACTGGGAATCAAGAGGAACCAGGTCAGAGACTGTGTCAGACTCACAGCTGCCTGAGAAAAGAGCCTAGGAAAACTCCAAAGTTCTAATGGCTTTGAGACCACCAACAGCAACCCCTCCACATGCTTTGGGTACTGTCCAATAATGGGTTTTGAGTTAATACTTAGAGCCTCTTGTAATTCACTAACTGCCTTCTGCCATAAGCAGAGCAGAGTTTCCTGCATCCATCTAGTGGATAAGCAGGATAATTAACCACAAGCAGTGTATTGACTGCAAGAACCTTCTCTTCCAGTATAATGTTTGTGCTTGCTGGTTACCTCTTACAGTGTTCCAGTTTTGCCTGTTCCCTGTGTGTACAAATTTCCAAACTGTGCATTTCAAACCTTGTAAATAAGTTTTCTGTCAAGATTTAATATTAATAAACAATTTTCATNTGTAAATAAGTTTTCTGTCAAGATTTAATATTAATAAACAATTTTCATAGTTGTTAGTAATCTTCACCTGGATATCAAAATTAATATAGATTATTAAGTTTGCGTCATTCCTAACACTGACTTGAACAGTACTGAATGCATTTGGGAAATCTCACAAATGTTCCTCTCCCCAGCACATGCTGCTGGTACTGGTTTCCTCTTCCAGCTTTCTACATCATCACTCTTGCCACTTAAAGCCCTCCCTCTCTAACATAGAAAAGACTTCGCAACCTCTCTAGACAGCCTGCTC
>VWYK01119655.1:0-23286 GCA_013399775.1 Semnornis frantzii
TTTTTTTTAATTATTTTTTTAATGTCTGTGCTGACTTGTTAACAAATGGACAAACCCCACATTTAACAAGTCCAGTGATGCAAACACTTTTGAGTTGAATACTACAGACCTTTGCAAAGCAGAAAGTGAGATTGTGAAACTGCCCTGCTGTTCCTTAGTGCAATAAATGGTAATAAAATACAAAATCTCAAATCAGAAATACTGATTTTTTAAAATTTTTTTTTTAACTTGGTGCCTTGTTTTGTTATTAAGCTAAAGAGATACTTGGTGTATTCATCTCTTTATGATGGATAATCACATTACCCTTTAAAAATAGAACCCTGAATTGAATTATGTCTGGACAAGGGTAGTTCTTATTTCCTGGTTTTTGTCGTCTTTTCATGGATCTGCAGATGAATCATAAGTGGATCTGGGAAAGAGGTTTCAGTTAAAATGATATTATTGCATTGTAAACTGTGAGCTGCTTAATGTAGGAGTAATAATTAGGAATCTTTTTCATTTACCTGTGCTGGAGAATAATGGATAGTTTCTCAGTTATAGTAAAACTTCTTTTGTATAAACTGTGTATTTGTTCACTTTGTTAGATGCAATGAAAGTCAGATGAATGGCAGCACTGGGTTGGACAAGCAATCCAGACACTCCTGTAACAGTGTGTTGGGCAGTGGCAACAGCTGAGCAAGAGGAGTATGGAACAGGGCAGGTATTAAATGCCTCTGCCTGAATAGGGGGAGTATGTTCAGAAATTTACCTGGCACAGGTGTCCTGAGCTAGAGGTTTGGCATCTTAAACAGCTCTTGAATATCTTTTCCATCCATTCAGTTGCTTTTTGAGCACTTTTATAGCCTGGTTTGGAAGATACTCTGAGACATTGAGTTCTGCAGTGCAATTACTTCATGTGTAAAAAAAATAATTTTGTTCTGCCAGACTTTGGTGCCCCTTAGCTCTTACTTTTAAAAAACATATTGAAAGTGTCCTCCTTTTCACTTACTTATGCTTACTTGGACAGACTTTCATCATGTCATCTGTCAAAGCAGAGACATCTATGTAATCCTCTCTTGATTGGAAGTCCTTCTGTAGCTTTGCAATTACTCCGTTCTCTCCACAAATCATTCCTTTTCTAAGATGGAGGAGATCAGAACTATTGTCATCACCAGAGATTTTGATGCCATGGGGATTTAGAGTGGCAGTTTCCTCTTTATTCCTCTCCTCTTGGGGCATGATAACTCTGGCTGTGATAACTTCAGATCCTCTGGAGTGCTGTGAGGAGCCTCACCTTGCACAAAAACTCATTACTCCTACTCTGTAATCCCTTTTGACCAGTTGTTAGTGGACAAGAGGATTCTCCTTATGTAATCAGCATTCTGAGCTTTTAACAGAAGATTTTTTGAAAGACTTTTTGGAAACTCAGGGATATTTTTAATTTGGATAATTTTTATTGTCACTTAGCTCCTTTAGAGACTGCTGTTAAGATGACTTCATTATGTTTTAGGCAAAGCTAATTAACCCTTTAGTATGTTTGTGTGTCAGTTACGGAAATGAGAATTCTGGCTCATGGCCGCTAGTTCACCTTGACCTGCTGAAAAATAAAATCCCTCGTTCCCTTGGTACTTGGGCTGATTTAAGCCAAGTTACCACAATAAACAATGCAGGGTTTACTGAGTCCAGCTGGAAGAATCAGAGGATCATAGAAACACAGAATGTCAGGGGTTGGAGGAGGGACCCTGAATGATCATCCAGTCTAACCACCCGTGCCAAAGCAGGATCACCAGGAGTAGGTCACAAGGAACACATCCAGGCAGGTTTTGAATGTCTCCTTTCTGGGCAGCCTGTTGTGACAAACACTTCCTCAGCACATTAACCTGTTTCCTAGCTTTTTTGTCCTTCCTACTAAAGACTCTTTTAAATAAGACTCCTAAGTTTTGCAGTTGTTGGTACTCAGAAGAAAAGCCTTGATTGATATAGGACCACTGTTGAGGGCTTTGTGGAACATTTGGGAAGATCTGAGGGTCTTAGACAACAGCCTAAATATAACAGCTGTCAGATCAAGTCCATAGCAAGAACTCAGTTGGACTCTCTGTGAACTTTCTTCTCTGGTATCTGAATCAGGCACGTTCACTGGAAAAATTGTCTAAGAACATAAAAAATCCAGCAATCTCCCACCTCTTGAAACCTTTTCCTACTGAAACGACCACCTCCATTCTCCTCCAGAAGTAGAAAGCAGGCATGGAAAGATTAGTTCTTCCTTGGGAATCCTGATCCTTGACCCCAGCTGCAGCAAGGGCATGGATAAAGCTTCTTGTCAAGCAACCCCCCCTCTAGCCATGGAGGCTTTACCCAGGAATGTCTAGCAAAATGTTTGCCACTCTTGCACTGTCCTGGTGATCACCACTTTTACACAGCTAATGTACTCTTGGAGAGGGGAATCCAGAAGGGGACATGGTGAAACTCTACTGGGAAACTTGAATCCTGTGCTAACCTCAGGAGCAAAATGCTTTTCTGGAGTCTGTCCTGCCTGCTGTGGTTAAATACACAAGAACTGAAGAATTTCAGTAATCTCATTTCGAAGGTCTTTAAATTGCCAAAACATAGCAGAGGAAGGTCAGAATTGCAAGTTAGAAGTTAAAAAGTCCTGTCAGAACGCAGTGTTGAGTCCTTCAGAGAAACACCAGTTCAGAAAGTGGTTTCAGCATTTTTAGTTTGAACAAAAGGTTAATAGCTACAGCTGCTGGGTGGTGTCAGTGTTGTCATCTGTACCCAGTGACGTGAGCTTCACATCTTGAGTGTTGCTGGAGTAGTCCTTGTGAAAGCAACTAGTACTTGTGAAGCAGCACGTGTGGTACCCAGCTAGAGTGCTCTTCATTTCCTGTTTGAGTGGTGGAGCTGGTATTGATTTGGGAGTTCCAGGAAGCAAAAGGTTATGACTCCCCCTGTCAGTTTCCTGCTAAGCCACTTTGAAAAGTCATCTGATACACAGTATCTAAATACCTCCATCTGCAAGGGTTCAGTACAGAAAAAGAGACAGTCACTTCTTTTTGGGGGCTAGTGTCAGGGAAGGAGCAATGTATATTTTGAGTAAATAATTCTCTGTAAGGATTCCATGTTTTGGAAAGAGTTCCTGTTGCCTGCCTTAAGGGTGGAGAAGGGAGGGGTAGAAAGAGCTAATTAAATATAATCAGTACAAATCACCTTTTTCAAAAGCCTGGGAGTCAAACATATTAAGAGAAGGCTATAAATGTTAGCTAGCAAAGCAGCAAGATCACCTTCAACTCAGACTCACCAGTGTTGTGCTAGAGTCTCCTGTCACAACTTCTGACCTGAAAAGTTACTGAAAGTTTATTAGAACATAAAAATCAGTGTTGCTGTGGGCAGCACTGAAGGGTGGTCCTTGGAGCTGCCTTGGTGCTGCTGGCACTAGGCAGGCTGGTTTATTGAAGCACTCAAAGGGAAAAAGCACTTACAGAATTAACTGCAAAGACATAGGGGATGGTGGTACTGAAAATGCTGACGCTCAGCTGACAGCAGTTGCACAGTGGCTTCAGCCCTGAAGCAACACTTCCTTGATGCTGCTGGTTTGTCTAATGGGACTTGGGAGTGTCAGTTGAAAAACTCAGCATGAGCTAGGAATGGTCACTTGCAGCCCAGGAGCACAACTGTGTCCTGGGCTGCATTCAGAGAAGTGTGACCAGCAGGACGAGGGAAGTGATTCTCCCCCTCTACTCTGCTCTTGTGAGACCACACCTGCTGTACTGCATCCAGTTCTGATGGCCCCAGCATAAGAAGGGCAATGAACTGCTGGAGCAGATCCAGAGGAAGCCACAAAGATGATCAGAGGGCTGGGGTCAGGCTGCAATAGTTGAGGCTGTTCAGCCTGGAGAAGAGGTGGCTTCAGAGAGAGCTTATAGCAGCTTTCCAGTACCTGAAAGACTACAAGAAAGCTGGGGAGGGACTTTTTACAAGGCTTTGTTGTGATAGGAGGAGAGAGAATGGATTGAAGCTTGAGGGGAGATTTAGACTGGATATTAGGAAGAAATTCTTTACCATAAGGTGGTAAAAGAATGGAACATGCTTAAGGCCCCTTCCAACCCAACCCATTCTATGATACATGCTTCCCAGAGCCAAAATTTACCTCAGAATGTCAGAGGATACCTGGGTACTGAAGATGATCATTGCTTGCTCTGAAAAGGACAGAACTAGTTTAAAAAGTCTGTTCTTTTCTGGTCTTCGAGCAGACAGAGTTAAAGAGGGGAGATGTGGCATGCTGCAGTTCCTGCTGCAGTTCCCTCCAGCACACTGCTCAGTGTTTATTTACTTACTGCGGCGTTGGAAGGCGGCAGTGCTGTGGCGGAAGCTCGCCCACACAGCTGCAGCAGAGTCTCTTCCTACCATGCTCAGATAATCCCCACCCCCTTGGTTTGTCACAGATCCTCAGTGTAAAACCTCCTCCTGCCGGAACAAAGGTCTCATTCCTAATAACACACCAAGCAGAGCTGTAATGTTTTAGAACAAGTTCTTACTAATAAGGGGCAAACACTGGAGCAGGGAAATGGTTATGCTTGACTGGGGTTTAAATCTAGACCCGAGGGACATTCAAACAGATTCATGATGTCCCTTTTACTTACATTATCCCAGCATGCCCCTCTTACAAATGCAGTAGGAAAGGAGTTACCCGTCACCTCTCCCCCCTTTTCCATTCCCTACATACTAGAGCAGAAGCCATCCTGTAAGTACTGTAAGACTGCACTTAGCTGTGAGGAGTTACAGGCTGTAACTTTGCAGACCTTTCCTCCATGTCCAACTGTTGTAATGTGACAACTGGGACATAGAACACAGAAGTAGTCAAAATGAAGTTCAGTCATTGTCTTGACAGCCTAGCTTCCCTTCTGCTTGGTAAGTTGACTGTAGGATGTCAACATGAAGACATCAGTATACCAGTTCCTACCCCTGAGGGGAGGGAGGCTGGATAGGCTGGATCTATGAGTCAAGTCCAGTGAGATGAATGAGGTTAAACAAGGCCAAGTGCCAGGTCCTGTGCTTGAGTCACAACAATTCCATGAACACTCCTGGGCAGTTTCCAGCCACTCTGCCCCAATCCTGAAGAAATGGACCTGGGGATGTTGGTCAACGCAATATGAACCAGCATGTGCCCAGGTAGCCAAGAGGGCCAACATCATCCTGGCCTGGATCAGCAATTTTGTGGCCAGCAGGTCTAGGGCAGCAATTGGCCCCTGTACTCAGCACTGGTGAAGCCACATCTAAAAATACAGTGTTCGGGTTTGGGCACCTCACTACAAGGACATTGAGGCATTGGAGTGGGTGCAGCAAAGGGTAAAGCAGCTGGTGAAGGGCCTCCAGAACAAGCCTGATGAGGAGTGGCTGAGGGAAGTGGAGTTGTTTAGCTTGGAGAAAAGGAGTGTGAGGGGGATCTCCTGGCTCTCTGCAACTCCCTGAAAGGAGGCTGGAGCCACCTGTCGGGGGTCACTCTCTGCTCCCTCATGACAAGAGGAAATGGCCTTAAGTTGTATTGAAGGAGGCTGAGGTTAGATATGAGAAGAAACTTCTTCAATGGAAGGGTTGTCAAACCCTTGAACAGCATGCCCAGGGAGGTGATTGAATCCCTCTCCCTGGAGTAGTACATGCAGAGATGCAGTGGTAAGAGATACAGTTACTACCAGACTTTGTAGAGTTAGTGGTTGGACTCAATCTTTTCCAACCAAAATGATTCCATGATTCTACGGTAGCAGATGTGTGTGCTGTTGTATCAAGTGATGTTAAACATGAGGCAGACACTATGCAAAGGACATCATTATATTGAAAACAAACTCTTGAGGCATGCAAGCCACCAGCAGAACAGTAGCTAACAGAAATACACTTTCATGTCTTTAAGGCAGTTAGTATTAAAGTGCCAAACAGAGGAAAATCCTGCATGTCCTGTAGGATTTCCTTCCTCCCCCCACCCCTTTAGATACACACATGAAAGCAAGCAGATGTGTCCCACAGGCAGGAGCAAAGAGAAGCTGAATGGGTCAGGAGTGAAGTTTCTCAGCCAGGTGTCTGGCACAGCCATGTAGACACAGATAGGCCACGCCAGGGGTAGTTACCGTGATACTGATCGTAACACCGTGCCCTTTGTCGCCAGGTGTGCAGCTAGCTTCTCTCTGAAGTCATGGAGGTAATTGTACTGCTGAAAAACCACAACCAGACAGGCAATGAGTGCTCTCTGCTTTCAGAAAGGGCACTACCCATCTCCAGAGCTGTTCAATACCCCTGGGTGAAACCTGCACCATTTGTTTGTTTTCACTCCAAATCCTCTGGAATTTTTCACCATGACACGAATTGCATGGATCCTGTCTCCTTGGGGGCACATGTGAGCTCAAGGTAATGGAAAACATGGCCCTCAGTAGGTGGGAGCTTCATATCAGAATTCCAGGGTGTTTTACTTGGGTGACCAAGAACATTACTCTCTGTAATGCGTCTATGGTGCAATACACAACCTTTAGTTACTCTGATGATCCACAGCAGTTTGTACTAAGAATTTTAGGTCAACTCATACATCATGTGGTGTATTGATGGGAGACCTCATTGCCTTCTACAACTACCTAAAAGAGTTTGTAGTGAGGTCAGAGGTGCTTTTTTCTCCCTAGCATCCAGTGATAGAATGAGAGGAAACAACCTGAAATTATGCCAGGGGAAGTTTAAATTGGTTATAAGGGAAAATTTCTTCACTAAAAGAGTGGTCAGGCATTGGTTGCGCAGGGAGGTGGTGAAGTCACCATCCCTGAAAGTATTGAAGAAACTTGTGGACATGGCACTTTAGGATATGGTTTAACAGCCACAGTGGTCCTAGGCTGAAGGTTGGACTCGACCTTAAAGGCCTTTTCCAACTGAAATAATTCTATGATTGTAATACAGAAGTGTTCAAAATGAGGTAAGAAACCACAACATTGGCCAGCAGAGACTTAGATCATCCACCTCAAGTAGCCATGAGGGTTTCTAGTGACATTTGTTCAGATCCTTCCCCTCTGCCCCCTGGGTTTGGGGAAAACTGATTTTCAACAGGGAGTTTAAACAAGATTTGCCTTCCAGAGAGTCCTAGAACTAAGAGATAGATTTCACAGCTCTCCTCAACCACCTTGTAAGTGCGTTAACTACTTATCAGCTCCTCCTTCCTGTATACAGAAGTATTTTAAAAGCATGACATCTAGGGCTTGTATCAACAGAAATGTACATGGAGTATCTAAAAATCCCACCTAAAGAAAGAAACTTACTTTCAGCAACTTAACACTAGGGCTAGGGACACTTCTTACTGCCAGGATATTGATGGGACAGCTACACAATGGACATGGCCAGCTGGAATAGGAAGAGTTAGGAAGATGGAACAAAACCAAGGGAGAAAAATCCAGCAGATGTCCAAGTAGAAGAGAATGTGAGTAACAGAAGAAGGGACAACAGACAAAGAGACAGGAGCGAAGGGCAGGGATGAGCAGGAAAAAGCAATAAGTTACTAACGATGGTAAAGCAGGCAGGGACAACAGCTGCTGAGTTCAGTAGAGGCAGAACAAGGCAAAACCAGTATGAAGTCAAAATGCTTGAAGTAGCTTAAACCCAAGAGAGGAGCAGGGACACCAGCTGTGAAGCATCTCAGAGAAACCTCTTTGTGAAATAAAGGAAATGACTGCTTGAGCTTCCTACTGTTGTTTTGACAGTGTGTTACCTGCTGTAACCTCCTTACCTTGATGGTTTGTATAGCCCCAGATCCTCTCAAGCTTCTGAGGTTGTCTATCACTTGCTGAGGTGCCAGTGTGTCTGAAAGCTGAAGCAGGAGGCATGCAGCTACTGTAAGAGAAATGCAGATACCTGTGAATGCTAGTGAACACCTGCTCTACTCAGTGCCACTTCTGCACAGTAAGAGGTTTGTTCCAAGAAGTCCACTCTAACACAACTCAACCTCAATATACTAGGGTCACAGATCTGTTGGATCTTCTGCTGGATGATATTTGATTATATTGTCTCATCTACCTGCTGCTCTTGCCCAAGCCTGCAGGCCTTGGAAACAGGGAAAACCCTCCCACTTTTCCTCCCCTCTGACTTTGAGTGTTCAGGAGGCAAAGTCTGAACTCATACCAACAACAAGCCCCAGTCCATCCAGTTAATTCCCATTTGTGTCTAGTTGCTTATTTGGCAGTATCACCATCCCTTCCTTCCATGGCACTCACAATAACTAAGGACCTCAAAAGCTTTATGGGGGACACTGGGCTGAAGAAAGATGCAGAGGAATAAGTTAATCTTTTATTAAGGGCATGTTGAAGGACAAGGGCAAGGTGCAATCCCAAAAGAGGAATATAAAACTTGCAGTGAGAACAGTTTTGTAAAGAGAACTTTGTATCAATCAGCCTCACTGACTACCTAACCATCAATCTCCATACCTAAATGAGCCCAGAGTGGTGGAGTTAAAACCAGTTGGTGGCCAGTCACAAGTGCTGTTCCCCAGGGCTCAGTACCAGGGTCATTTCTCTTTAATATCTTTATCAATGATCTGGATGAGGGGATCAAGAGTGCCCTTCAGCAAATTTGCAGAATACACCAAGTTCTCAAACACTGCAACAGTCTGCCCCAGGGAGGTGGTTGAATCACCATCCCTGGAGGTGTTTAAAAGACACAGAGATGTGGTGCTGAGAGATATGGTTTAGCACCAGACTTGGTAGAATTAGATAATGGTTGGGGGCTTAATGATCTTAAAAATCTCTTCCAAGCAAAACAAGTCTGCGATTCCATGACACACTGTCCTGGAGGCGCCCACAAAACAGACAGCAGCAGCCACCTGAAAACTGGATTTATTGTAGTTCATCTGCTCTCCTCCTGACACAGGAAAATTACGGATTTGGGAAAATGCAGCTGCACAACTAAAGTATTTGGGGAGAACCAAGACGTGAACACACTCACTAGGAAAAATCTCCCCATGGTTACCCAGAGTATGCACACAAACACTCAAAGGGCAGTGGGGACTCCTTAGACCAGGTCCCATTCTAATGGCACTAATTCTGAGTGCCAGGCTGCTTCTGTGTAGAGAGACTCAAACTTTCTCTCTAACAGGACTCCACTTACACTCTGTGAGTTGCCCTGCTGTGATCAATTTAATTAGTTGGAGGGCTTAGTTCTCCAAGCAGCAAAAGGACTTCTGGGCCTGAAGGTGCCAGCTAACATCCAGGGGTGCCAAGCTAAACTGTATCAGCTCCTAGCAAGCCTCAGCCCTTGGTGCTTGGGTCAGGAGTGAGGAGGCAGTTTGTACCTGCCGCACATACATCACTCCTCAGAAGCAATTTCTATACAGGCAGCTGATGTTGCTACCCTTTGACAACACCTTTCCAAAGAAACGGGACGAGTTACCTATCCTGCTACCTGCAATTTGCATTGTAACCAGTTAGGCTTCAAGTAGAACAATTCTGTGTCATGAGAAAGGCTTTGTGGGGTGGGTTAGCTAGTCAGGGGTAAAGGCAACTGCTTACTGAGACAGGAGCGTCCGAGGCCACCAAAGCAGCTGAAAGAGAGGAGAACACTTGGCTGTGACAAGCTGTAGTTCATTGCAACACCAAGAGCCCCCCAACCCCCTTCCATAAATATATAGACACAATTCTTGCCTTACTACAATCAAGATAAGCAGTGGTACAAGAAAGTTAGTATACTTATAAAGCTATTTCACATTTAGTCTTCAGACCTTCCCTAAGTAGTGTCTTTCTAGAGAAACTGCAGTTCAGAAGTTCCCCGTCACATGGTAATAGCCCCAAATGTGCAGGAGGGAAGAAAATGGACAATCTCAATTTTCTATAAGTCCTTCTCCAGATTTTAGGCCTTGGTGATAGCTGTGAGCTAATGATAGCAGCATGGTTCTGCATCAGCAGGAAGCCCAAGGACTCAGTGGGCATCTGTGCAGGGAGCTGCCATTCAGGGGAATGACAAGCTGATCATCCAGGAAGCCTGGAAAGCTCTGCCCCTCTACTCTGAGCTCAGCTGCAAGCATTGAAAGAAATTACTTTAAACTGGTTCCATGCAATTGAAGAGTAAATTTTGCATTGCTGGAACCCACTGAGTCCCTGATAAACAGCCCCGGGGTGTGTTGTCCTCTGACAACAGCTGCTTTAGCTTACAACTCATGTTGTACACCTGATACCCAACCAGGCTAGCAGCAAGGAGTCATATGGTGCCACTCAACACACGTTTTGAAGTGCTTGCTGCAGTGAGCAAGGGGAAAAATGGAAGACTGGAACCTTACAAATGACAAGTTAGCTCCCAAAGGGTTCATGAGGGAAAGCAAGCAGCTTTTCAGAGCTTAAACTAACCCTAAAGAATGCAATTGTCATTTGACAGGGTTAATTTTCAGCTGGTCATGAGTTTACAGAGAAACTGGTTGCTTACAGGAACGTGGGGTGAAAGGGAGGCCAGAACTTACTGTATGATTGTTTTCCGATTACTTTCCAGGCAGCTTCTGAGCTCTTCCAGAATTTTGCAGCACATGGCAATGTCTGGAACATCTCCATCAGGAATAGGATAGTGGTGCACACAGATCTCATGCTGTTGGTAAGCATCTATAAGGTTTGGTACTCGGTATCTTAGGAACTCTCCTCTGGTACAAAGCACAAATATATCCTGGGTCCCATGCTGCTTTAGTTCCTCTGCCAACAGATAAAAAAAAAAAAAAAAAAGCCTAGCAAGCCCAAGGATAAACAGATAAGCTACTGGGTACTTGTTTTCTTGTTTAATCTTTGAGGTTAAGACAACAGGAGTCAGCTATTTTGCTTGAAACATTATTTACTTCTCCGGAGTCTCTCCCACATTTGCCTTCAGGTAATCCACAAGAGCAACTTTCTTAGTTCAAGGCAAGTCTTGAGACAAGCCCCACTAGAAAACCCACCAGCACTCAGAAAAGCCTGTTAACTGCTGCCAGCTTAGGCATCATTCTGTCTTGCCTCCTGCTGTGACCATGTCCAAACACTGCAAGGTTTTGGTGTTAGTCTGTAAACACTTACAGAGCAATCAGCACAAATCTTTATATAATTTCATCTTTTCTATCCCAATCTCACTTTTCTCTGGGAAAAGGAGATTTAAAGTTTCTAATTCATCTTGATCTTGAGCGCTTTGGAGTTGCCTTCTGCTGCACATGACTGAGCAGACCTCACGGTTACTGTGAAGGATATGTAGATGCCTGTAGAACTCCAGCCTGGAAGCACTTTGGCTGTTCATCCATTTGGCAGAGAAGTCAGAGAAAAAGTGACACTGCACGCTTGATAGTTCTGTTAGTACTCCTAACAGTGACTGTGCTAAGGTATTTGCTATGTCTCCAAGCACACTAACCTCAGAAGGACATTGTAGTCAAGACATAGCCCCAGCAACTTTGTAAAGAACAACCCTGCACTCTGACATCATGGCATGGACATGGACAACTACAGTGTTCATTACAGAAGTGTGAATAGAATCTCACTAGTTTAGATACCCAGTGCCTGGATCCTGTCTGGAGCCCTTCGTTCTTCAGCCTGAAGAAGCAAATGCTCTGGAGACACATTAGAGCAGCCTTTCAGTATTGGAAGTGGACTACAGGAAGGCTGAAGATGGACTTTTTACAAAGGCATGGAGAGACAGGTTGAGGGGAATGGCTTCAAACTGGAAGAAGCTTAATTGAGCTTAGATATTAGGAGGAAATTCTTCCCCGTGAGGGTGGTGAGGCACTGAAATGGGCTGCCCAGAGGAATTACAGAAGCTGTAACACTGGAAGTGTTCAAAGGCAGGTGTTCCTGCCTGTGGCAGGTAGATTGGAAATAGATGATCTTTAAATACCCTTCCAATCCAAGCCAGTCTGTGATTCTGTGATCCTTATGCTCAGATTAGATAAGCAGCAACTCCAGCAGTCTCCAGATTATGACAAAGTAATCCTCTAGCTTCTCAGCAACTTATGCTTTCAGTTTACCTGCTGTGAGGTAGCTGCTTAGCTTACCACGGGGCAGGCATGCAAGTTAATTTAGTGAGCTTCAGAAGTGAAGTCGAGATGCTGACAACCAAGTGATGTTTATGTTAGCTCTGGGAATGAAGGTCCACAAAGCTGCCCTGCCAAGTGACTGAAGGAGGGAGACTTGTGAANCGATCTACAGCTGAACTTGTGCTGCATTTCTGTTATACATTAAAGCTGCTGCAAAAATTTACTCCAACTTTGTCAGGTATTACCCAAAACTTATTAACTTGAGCTCGATTATTTGCAGTTTGTACATCTATCACCAGCAACCCTAAATCTGTTGCATCTGTTGCTTTAATAAATTTAATCTCTTAATGATTTTAACTGTCTGAACCAGTGTCAGTACAAGTCCTTATTGGGGCACAGAAAGAGGCAGATGTTAGTTTTGTCAAACAGTTCTGGCTCTGAAACAGGGAGATGTTGGAATCTTGTGACACCAGCACCTTGTTCTTGCCTGTTACATGTAAATGAGAAGTACTTACACACCAGCCAGGAGACTCACCTATATCTTTCTGAAGATTTCTTTTAATATCCTTAAACCTGCAACCTAAAACAAATTATGAAGGACAATTACTGCCCCAGGTAAGTGACATTTATGAAATGGCTGCTACAGCTGAAAAGTAGAGCATAGACAAATTCTTCCTGAGACTAAAGCAAGCAGCAAAGCCACACCTCAAAACAGTTCTTATTCTTGCAAATAGATCAATAGCAGAGAAGACAGTTTAAACACCATCATCTGCTTAATGCTGCAGTGTAATAGGATCAAAAGGAATCTGCCCATGGTTTTAAGATGCTGTGCATTTTTCAGATTAAAAGTTTTGGATATTACAAATTGGTGTATGCCTTTTAAAAAATGCATAAAACAAAATGCCCAACAAATAAGTAGGCTGGATAGAGATAGAGTTGCCTGGTTGACTGTCAGGAAAGTAAGTTCCTCCTCCTGAAATAATCAGCACAAACCACATTAAAAATCCTCCTTACTAGTCAATCTTCAGCATATTGCCACTTCTATTTTCTCCTCAGATCATGCCACAAAGGCATTTTTACAACCCTTGCAGAACACTGCACTCCCAATATTCACAGCATTGTTTAGTTTGTGAACTCCAACTGCTCAAAATATTTGCAGTGTCCTCCCTCCTTCGCTCACAGCCCCACAGGCACAGAGGCTTTATGCCTGTCCTCACAACACTCAAGATTGTTTCCATACCAAAACAACTTTTGAAAGCATGACAGCAAAACCCTGCAGAGCAAGAACTGCACTGGTAGGGCTGTGACTGGAGGTTACTATTTAAAGAACCAACAGCTCAAGTTGCTGAAAACCATAATGCAGCTATTTTTTGGCATATATGTTAACTGATGGTTCAAGTGTTAGTGGGGTTTTCATCAGCACTAGCTATCATCCACTTCAAGATACCTTAAATTTGAATATCATTAAAACAGTTGTTTTCTGGTTCTCTAGTGTGGTATTAGTCCCAGAGTTCTATTTCTCAGAGCTGGCTAGTTAAAGGTGAGCATCAGCATTAAAGGAGGGAAAGTTCACATTGTCACTACCAGCAGTTCTCTCTCTCTTCTGTGACCACAGCAGATGCACCCTGGCTGCAGTTTTGGTAGTTATGTTTGTTATATGCTTATTTTTATATCATGGCCATAGTAGCTCAAGCCAGGTGCTAAGGGAGAACATCACAAGATCTGCTAGCACAGTGAGTGTAATTTGAGCTTGCTCTGTCTCAAAAAGAATTATTTACCAAAGCAGACTTGTTTCACTATTGTTGCTTGTTATAAATAGAAAGCCAGGCTAAAAAGAGAAATATTTAAACTGACAATGGAAGATGGGCACTGTTCTCTTACCATATGGTCTTGCATTAAGACATTTCCTACATTAGCTTTGGCATTTCAAAAACAATTATTCCAGAGGTAGACGACAAAACAAGCCACCCCACCAAGAAAATGCAACACAGAATTTTGTAGTGCAAGGTTACCTTCCTTCAGCTTCAAACATGCCTGGAAATTTTAGTGAATGTATCTTACCAGGAAGGGCAGATATTCCCAGGAACTCAGAAGAGTAGACAGGAGACAAAGACAACCTACCAGGAAATAGTTAAAAAATCAGAAGAGAGGATTTTTATTGTTTGAACAGTTAACTTTAACTCACTACTAGACATTCCTTTTCTGTGGGGCCATGAGAAGAGTTGTTACCTATAATTTCATTCTAGGAATGAAATGGAAGTATTCCAGTGTTGTTTCTACAACAGCAGACAAGGGAATCAGACATTGGGTAGTGTCCTTCATCACATACCTCTGTCCAAGGTGAGGAGAGTGCTGATAAATTGCTTTGTTAGCACTGAGACACTCGGGCAAGCACAGCTAATGGTGACTAGCAGATACTTGTGAAAGCAGACTAGGCCCCACATTCACTGCAAGTTCATTCAGGACCAACTTGTTCCCTTTTCTGGAGCACCATGAGGCCTGTCAGAATCTCTGTCTTCACTCCGCAGTCACCAGAGACTGGCACAAGTTCTCTTAAGTAAAAAATTCCCATTTCACAGGAGAGGGATTTAATCTTAGAATTTAGGTTGGTAAAGTCCTTTAAAGGTCATTTGAGTCCAAACATTAACCCAGCACTGCCAAGTCACAACTAAACCATCTCCTCCAGCACCACATCTAAATGTCTTTTTGCCTCTGCCATGGATGTGGACTCCACTTCCCTGGGTAGCCTGTTCCAGGGCTCAGCAACACTTTCTGTGAAGAAAGGCTTCATAATATCCAACATACCTCTCCCCCTGCACAACTCGAGGTCACTTCTTGTCCTGTTTCTTGTTACTTGGGAGAAAAGACCAACCCCTACCCGGATCCAACCTCCTTACAGGGAGTTGGAGGGAGCCCAGTCTCCCTTCAGACTCCTTTACTCCAAGCTAAACAACCCCAGGTCCCTCAGCCACTCCTCACAGGACATGTTCTCCTGATTCTTTACCAGCTCCCTTGCCCTTCTACAGACCTGCTCCAGCACCTCAATGTCCTTCTTGTAGTAAGGGGCCCAAAACTGAACCCAGTATTTGAGGAGCAGCCTCACCGGTGCTGAGTACAGGGGGACATTCACTTCCCTGGTCCTGCTGGCCACACTATTGCTGATCCAGGCCGGAATGATGTTGGCCTTCTTGGCTCATCTTTAGCCGGCTGTAGATCAACATGCCCAGGTCCACCTTTGCCGGGCAGTTTTCAGCCACTCTGCCCCAAGCCTGAAGCGTTCATGGGGTTATTGTGATGCATATGCAGGACCCGGGCACTTGGCCAGTGATAACCCCGCGCAGTTTCTGAGAGAAAAAAAAACAAACAGCCGTGCCCGGCCCGGGCTGCGTCTCACCAGGAGATGTTGAGTGGCGTCGGATCCTCCTCAGCAATATCTTCGTCAGACGAGTCACAGCCACCCGCTTCCATGACGCAAGGCTGCGGCGGGAGGAGAGCGAGGAACTCACCTGGGGGCCAGAGCCTGCGCTGCCCCTTCGGCCGAGGCGGCGCTGAGGAGACCCCAGCCCCGGTCCCGGTAATCTCGATCCTGACACGACCCCGCCCCTCACCGGCTTCACCATGGCGCTGCTCCCCGGCCGCCGTCCGTTTGAACTGTCCCCCGTCCACCCGAGCCATCTCATTGGCCGAGCTCTTCCCTCCTTGCGCCCAATGGGAAGCCTTCTTGGAGGCCTCACGAGACGAGTATTCCGATTGGTGAAGAGCGAGGGAGAAGCGGGCTTTATAGAGGCGATCTTTGCGCTGATTGGCTGTGGCCGTGTGTCGGGAAGAGGCGGTGGCTCGAGCCCCGGGTGGCCATTAGGGCTGGGGTCCTTTGAGGGGCCTGTGAGGGCGCGGTGAGTGCGTGCGTGGGTGGTTTCTTCCCCCTCCGCTTGGCTCCTTTTGAAAGCCTGTTCTTAAAATCGTTTAATCGTTCGGGCGGAAAAATGCCTGTTCCAATGCCTGACAGCATCTTAAGGGGAGTTTTTTCCTTGATGTCCAGGCTAAACCTCCTCTGGTGCAGCCTGAGGCCATTCCCCTTCGTGGCTTGGGAGAAGAGACTCATAGCCACCTCAATGCAACCTCCCTTCAGGGAGTTAGAGAGCGCGATAGGGTCACTCCTCAGCCTCTTCAGATTACACAGCCTCTCTTCCCTTAGCCACTCTTCATAAGACTATTGGCCCATCAACAGTTTAGTTTTGCATTTCTGACTGGAAAAAGTATTTGTTTTTTTCAGTCGTATGGTGAATTGTTTCCAAATTGCCTCAGTCTTTTTCCCCTAGGATACTGTTCTGGAGGTAATGTGGTGCTGGAAAGCACTCGATGAACATGGCACATGCAGTGCCTGCAGTGCCCACCTTTTGTTTCCATTCATCTCTGGTGGCTTTAGATCTGCTGCAGTTTGTTTAGTGCAGATGAGGTGGGAGGGAGAAGTTGAAGGGAAACGATGAGCCCTTCCTGAAAACCGAGGTTGTGGGATCCAGAATCTACATCCTACATTTTGTTTTCCATTCATCTATGGTGGCTTTAGATCCGCTGCTGTTTGTTTAGTGCAGATGAGGTGGGAGGGAGAAGTTGAAGGGAAACGATGAGCCCTTCCTGAAAACCGAGGTTGTGGGATCCAGAATCTACATCCACAGAGGCTGTAATTAAAAAATGGAGGCAGATGTGTTAAGGGCTGATATATGTAGTTTGGAAGATTTATCTCCTTGGTGATAAAGGGTGATGAAGAAGGTGTGATTTAACCAGAATTTTAGTTGAGCTTTTTGATACATGATTGGGCCAGGAGCTGCTATCTAAAAATACATAATGGGAGAGTCTAAAAAAGATGGAGACAGAATATTTTTGGAAGTGCAGAGCAGAAAGAGAAGATAAAATGGACAAAAGTTAGAACATAAGAAGTCTCTGCTTCCTATAAGAGAATCACAAAATCACAGAATTAACCAGGTTGGAAAAGACCTCTAGGATCATTGAGTCCAGTCTATCACTAACCCTTCTAATTAGCTAAACCATGGCACTAAGTGCCTCATCCAACCTTCTTTTAGACACCTCCAGGGATGGGCACTCCACCACCTCCCTGGGCACCCCATTCCAATGCCAATCACTCTTTCTGTGAAGAACTTCCTAATGTTCAGCCTAAACCTGCCTCTTGTTCTGTCACTGGGTGCCTGGCAGAAGATGCCAACCCCTGCCTGGCTACAACCTCCTTTCAGGTAGCTGTAGAGAGCAATAAGATCTGCCCTGAGCCTCCTCTTCTCCAGGCTGAATGACCCCCATCTCCCTCAGCCTCTCCTCATAGGGCCGTGCTCGAGCCCCCTTGCCAGTCTTGGTGCCCTTCTCTGGACACATTCAGGCACCTCAACATCTTTGTTGAGTGGCCCAGAACTGGACGCAGTACTTAAGGTATAACCTAACCAGTGAGTACAGGGGCAGAATGACCTCTCTGGTCCTGCTGGTCGCACTATTCCTGGTCCAGGCCAAGATGCCATTGCCCTTATTGGCCACCTGGGCACACTGCTGGCTCATTTTCAGCTGTTGACCAGTAAACTCAGGTCCCTCTTTGCCTGGCTGCTCTCCAGCCACTCTGTCACCAGCCTGTAGCACTGCATGGCGTTGTTGTGGCCCGAGTGCGGAACCCAGCACTTGGCCTTGTTAAAACTCAGGGCATCGGGCTGTGCCCATCTGTCCAACCTGTCCAGGTCTCTCTGCGGAGCCCTCCTACGCTCTAACGGATCCACACATACTCACAACTTGGTGTCATCTGCAATTTTACTGATGGTGGAGTCAATCCCCTCATCCAGATCATCAATGAAGACATTAAACACAACTGGACCTGTTTAATATAAGAATAGTTGCTTCTGCAAATGTTCACAACAACAATTAGAGTTTGAGGAGTAAGTTTGTGCTCATGTATTGGCTGATTTGGGTTGAGGTTCTTTGGTTGGTTTTGTTTTTGAGAGAGAAATAACAGCACTTGTGCTACAAGTCATGAAACACTTATGTCTCTAACACAGTAATAAATACCTTCTCGGAGATACTAAGGATAGTTTACAGTGAGAGTAGTCAAACAGCAAGATTTTTCCAAGGAGCTCTATGCCCCAGGATTAAAGTGCATCTCAGTAGAATGGGTTTGTGGTCTGGCAGACAAATCTATGTAGAAAATTTATAAAGCAAGAAAATGGTTTCTGAAAATCCAGACAGGTCTGGAAGGTAGGCTAAGAATTTCATCATGGACCAAGTTGTGACTCCTGTGGAAGCAATCCTGTCCAAACTGATCTGTCTTTCACATAACTTTTATTTTTTATTTCTCAGCAAACAGTCTTGCTTCTGAGAGTCAACTGGGTTCCAAATACTACCCTGGTTGCAGCAGGCTCTCATGTCTGTCTGCACCAAACCAAAGACAAAATGAAGATCCTTTTACCCTGACTTCATAAAATCATAGAATCATTTGGGATGGAAAAGGCCTCTAAGATCATTGAGTCTAACCATTAACCAAACACTACCAAGTCCACTGCTAAACCATCACTAACCACACGTACATGCTTTTAAATCCCTCCAGGAATGATGATTCAGCTACTGCCCTGGGCATCCCCATTCCAGGACTCGTCAGCCCTTTCAGGGAAGATTTTTTTCCTAATGTCCAACCTAAACCACCCTGTTTACTAAGAACAGCTGTTGGCTCTTGGAGTGACTTACTTGTGAATCTGGGATTATAAACTGCTGCTGCTGCTACCATAGAACTGAATGGTATGGATTGCTTTGCCAGGATAGTACCAGGGAGCTAAGAGCTGAAAGAGAGAGTGGATTAGGCTCTCTCTAGCCCTATAAATCCTTCTTGTCTGTAGAATTAAAACCAGAACTGTGGTTCAACCCTAAAGCTGGTGATGAAAACCAGTATTGTAGGTGAATAAACTAGTATTCTGTGCAGTTTGATAATGGTTACTGGCAATCGTTAGTGGAAATGAACTTCTGTATTACTGTTCTTTGAAGAGTGGCTTAGGGATCTTCCAAGACTAGATGTCTAAGACTAAATAATAGTGTCAGTAGAAAGTTTAAAAAAAACTCCAAACATCATGATGAAAAATAAATGGCTAGAAGCTGAAGATGTTCAAGAATTTCAAAGGCATATGATGATGAGTTAAACAAACTACTCTGATATGCTGCTGCTTTCTCTTTTGCAATGGAATTGAAATCGCTGGGATGGCAGATGACACTAAACCTGTTTAGAAGAGTATTAACAAGGGTCCAAGAGCCTTATGAGGATCTGATTGGCATGTTTAAATTGGTTGAAACTATAATAAATCAGAAAGAATTGGCATTTGGATAAGCATTTAAGATAAAAGAAGAGGAAACGGCCTCAAATTGTGCCAGGGGAGGTTTAAATTATTAGGGAAAATTTCTTCACTGAGTGATCAGGCATCGGAATGGGCTTCCCAGTGAGGTGGTGGAGTCACTGTCCTTAGAGGTGTTTGGAAAACCATGTAGACATGGCACTTTGGGACATGGTTTAGTGGCCATGGTGGTGTCAGATTGACATTTGGACTCAATGATCTTAGAAGTCTTTTCTAAGCAAAACAATACTGTGACTCTATACATAAACTGTAACACTTTTATAGAGGGAAATCAGGCCTCAAAGATCCATAAATAATTTTTGGGAAAGAATAAAGAAATTGCATTATTTTGGTGCAATTCTGTTGGCTGCAAGAATGATTTTGATCTAGTCTCATTCTTGTCTTAATGTGTAATTTCATTCCACCGTGTGATTTTGGATTTACGGGCCTATTATTTGTAAATAGCTTTAGAAGACTTAAGATAACAATGCTTTGCAATGTATGTTAATGCTTATGTAAGGATATTATCTGACTGAGCAATTCATATCTTCAGTGAGTCTGGAAGACACTGAATACCAGTGGGGGAAAACCAATGCCTATGTGTAGCAAAGTTCAAGAGAGAGAGGAAACTACTGCAAAGAGTCTAGTAGAGGCTGCAAAGGTGATGAAGGGACTGGAGGGTCTCTGTGATGAGGATGGGCTGAGAAACCTGGGGCCATTTAGCCTAGGGAACAGCACCCTGAAAGGGGTTGTGATCAATACTTATCAATATATAAAAAGGGGTCAAGAGGATGGGGCCAGACTCCTTTCAGTGGTGCCCAGTGAGAGGACAAGGGGCAATGGGTACAAATTAAAACCCGAAAGGTTCCATCTGAACATGAGAAAAAATGTCTTTACCATGTGGGTGCTGGAGCTCTGGAACAAGGCTGCCTGAAGAGGTTGTGGATTCTCCTTCTCTGGGGAGATTCCAAACCCACCTGGACATTGTGATCCTGGGCAACCTGCTGTGGGTGACTGTGCTTTAGCAGAGGGGTTGAATTAGATCATCTCCAGAGGTGCCACCGTTCTGAGATTGATTCTGTGCGAGGGCAGGCATACCGCAAGGCCACATCAACATCCCTGCACACAGGGCAGTTGTGTACTGATTCAGAGAAAGGAGAAGTTTTCTAAATAATCTTCATTCTCTCTCTGGCAGCATCCTGTCGTGGAGTTCTTGTTCTGCAGTTGCAGTATTCACTCAGCAGTGTGGTCGTGAGGGGGAGAAGGAACGATTCCGGTGCGAAACCGCTGAAGTTGCAAATCATATTCGGGTTGCTAATTTCACAGCTCGCTTATGTGAGGCCTTCATCCAGGTATGGTCCTCCCTTCTCCTAAGCAGTAGAGGGCGATCTTGACTTAAAAATTCAGACTACCCCCATCAATGCCTTGTCTTTACAAACTGTTGCCGAAAGAATGAAGGTTTTATCTCTAGAAACATCCAGGATCAGATGTCTGTATTATTCTCTGTAAATGTTATCTTTGTTAAAGATACCTGCAGAAACTATCAGGTTTTACACCACACAGGAACGTTTCTCTGTATTAAGTGAGAATTACTGAAGTAAAACCATCGTAACACTCCAGAAGTACTAAAAAATTAACTTTTTTTTTTTCGTTTAAAAAAGGTTAAAAACAGAATTAGAATTGAAGCATTTTGAATCATGAAATGTAGATAAACCCGTTAATTATTATTTGATTTAGTATGTTACATAAAAAGCCAGGGAAACAACATTCTGAATGTGTTTTGTGAATGTCTCTGTATGGAAGATGCCTGCCCATAATTTCGACATGTGGTGATTTGAGGGGCAAACTGAGGGGCCTCTGTCATTCAGGTGGGTAGTCCTATTCACACAGACTATTCTTATGAGTATGAACAGTCTGAATGATAAAAAAACTTAAAGGTTAATGCTTAACTTATTCAGACCAAAAAAAAAAAAAAAAAAAGCACACAGCTGGGTGGAGAGTCGTTCTGAGTGGTGATAGAATTTTTAAACTGTGGGGTTTAACACATTGCTTTTTATTTTGTAGAACACTTTGTATTCCTAACACATTACCTGGAGACTGGTGTGCAAAAGCATTTGGCCTCTCTGAAGGAGAATGACTGAACTATTGTAGATGGCCTGTCTTGATAAACTCCTTTGTCAATTAATCTATTACATGCCCTTAGTCTTCTAACTGGATTTTCCTCTCACAGTCCTGCGATAGTTCCCTGTGGCTCCAGGATGGAGCAATCCTGGGCAGTAAAGAGATTGAGATAATGACAGTCCATGGTGACAGCAGGCCTGGCAGAGCCAGCCTGGGGCAAGAAAGACACATACTTGCCAATAGAAATGCCTTCATCCTTTGGGAATTGTAGCTTGGGAATCAAAGCTGACCTCATAGACAAGACTGATGGAGAACAAGCTTTTGATTTATGACTAGATGAAGCTCAAAGTTTGCCCTTCTGATCCTTCTTTACAACACACCTTTTGTATTTTATATGAACTCTTTCACTTTATTCTCAGAACGTTATCTCTTGGGGTATCATTTTTAGGTCTTTCAGTGTTGTAGTAGTTCACTCATCTCCTTCATAGCAGGTTTTTTTAAATGAAGCTCAAATCTCCTTTTTAGTATCACAAATAAACTATCATTTTTATTTAACATGACTGATCAACTGCTTTTTTTTTTAGTATGGGTTTTTGGTTGTTGGTTTGTTTGCCTTTTTTTTTTTTTTTTTTTTTCAGTTTTCTTTCTAGGTCATGCTCATTTAGGGAACCCCACTTGCATTCACTGATGCCTTGTTTGCCTCAAGTACTTATTTGCACTTCAAAATGAAAAAACTGCATTTCCCATACTGGAATTTATGGGTCAGATTCTTAGTAAGATGTTGACCTGTGCTGAGTTCAATGAAGTTAAGCCACTTCTCACCACCGGTCTCTAAGACATCCACTCTAGTGATTGGAATAATGTGTCTTTGCCAGGAGCTCTGCTCTCTGCTCACTTTGCTTTGTAGGTATTAAACAAAGCTCTCTGAAAGTGTTAAAACCATGAATCTGGGTCTAAGTTTTCTCAGCTCATTCTTGTTCAAGCCATCCATTGTCCATATTTTCCTAATCTTTGCTATGTCCTCTGTCACTACCCATAGAATGGGCAAAAAAGTCTTTACAGTGGTGTCATTTATAGATGGGAAGGACGGTGACAGCATCAGATCAGCACAGCTCTCTGGAAAGGAATGTTTCTGTGCATCAGCTCTGTCGTATCTGTGTTTAGGGTGTTTGTATTCCCATATATCTGTCAGTCTGTCTGTCATCTGCCTGCCTGTCTTCCTGACTTATACGACTGTTGATAAATACGCTCCGTTGGTGATTAAAAGGAAGTGACCTCATAAGTTTGTCTTTTCAACCACAAAGGTTTGGTTGTAACGTGACATTCCAGCCTATTACTCTGGTTTACACCAAATTCAACAACTTGTGGCCTGCAGATACTCAGTATAAAGAGCAGAAAGAGACTGACCTTGACAACCTCATTTCTCATTCCTTTCTTGTTATAGGTAATATAGCTGAAAATGTGGTTTTAATTATGGTACTAATGAAAACTGAAAATCCAGACAGACACTTGACAAACTCTGGTACGCTTTATATTACATTTGTGCTAACTACAAAGTATCCAGCTGGGTGTAACATTATATCTCTTTTCCTTGAGCATCCGCCTGACTTAAGCTGTATAATTAATGTGTACTTTGGCTGGAGGTCAGCTTACAGTTGGTTTTTTAGAATTTTTACATTTTTTAAGATGTTGTAATGAAACAAATATGTTTATTACCTCTGAGCCTGCGTTCCCCAGGGGACTTAATACCTGTGGAGGATCACTGGCTGGAGAGCTTGAATAAAAACACTTCTGCCAGCTGAGTCTGAGGCATCAGAAGTCTGGTTTGAAAAG
>VWYK01119657.1:0-37804 GCA_013399775.1 Semnornis frantzii
AAACCATCACAGTCCCTTTCAGAGGCACAAGCTGTGTGGCTTGGCATCAGATGAAGGATGCACCTGGCAAAGGTTCCACCAGCTGCTCTGCATGACACACCAAATAAAATGCCTCTGCTGCCAGATGGGAAGTATTTGCTGCAATGACTGCCAGTGACTTTGTTTCTCAGGCATTTTTGACACACTGCTGTGTGTGAGCTGCACTTGGTGAATGAGAGTTTCCAACAACTGCTCGTGCTGCAGTCCTGGGCACAGCCTGCTCTCACATGCTGTTATTTGTACTAGCAGCAGCTGAGGTGATGGCACTTTGCAAGGCACTTCTTAGCTCCAAGAGTTCCTACCTAAAGAGAACTTAAGGAAGGATTTTTTTTTTTCTAAATGATGTTCAAAAGTCTGGAGCCTCAACAAGGCACAGGAGTGCCAAACAGAACAAATCCTCCATAAAAGGCAGGGAAAAAAAAAAAAAGGATCCTTGAATCCTCCAAAAGGATAGGGCAGGAAGGTGCCCACCTGTTTCCTCACAGCCTAAATGTTGTTTTAGATGGTGGCAGCAGGAGCTGGAGTGCTGCTAGCAGCCCAACCAAGCTACCCAGGGGCCACAAGAAGTCAGCTTGGAACTGCTGTGTGGCTTGGAGGGGATATGATGCTGTCACCAGATGAGATGTGGCACATTTTGAACAGCTCAGCAGAAAGTTTTTCAGGTTTCTCAAACTGGCCACTTTGATGTTCCTGGGCTCCCTGGCACGGATAAAACTGGCCCTAAACCACTTCCTTTTGAGAAAGATCTTGTAAGCAGAGGAAGTTCTCAGAAATGGTGGTTCAAAATTAACATCTCTACCCTCCCCTGCAAAGAACAGTTTTAAGCTCAGGACCACTTGCAATCTGGAAAGTATGAAACAGTGAAGGTTAGAGATGCTTTTGGTGTTTCATGCACAATGTAGTACCTGCCCTGGACAGCACTGACACATCCCTCCCCAGGAATGGCTCTTAGCCATTTGTACCTCTCTTCATCTTACATATTCAACATGCTCTAAGAGAATAATTCCCTCTTAATGTGAAATGCAATGTACAAGCATCAAATACCATGATCATACTGTTAGGATTATCAGATGTATTTAGCCTCACATATTTTCTTTCCAGCACCTTTGATGTCTTCTGTAAATGTTCTCTGTGCCTCCTGAAACAGTTCTGCTGCCTTTGCATTAACAACATTGAACTGTTGAAGTGAGTCCAGAGGAGGCCACCAAGATGCTCAGAGGGCTGCAGCAGCTCTGCTGTGAGGACAGGCTGAGAGAGTCGGGGCTTCCAGGAGACCTTAGAGTAGCCTTGCAGGATCTGAAGGGGGCCTACAGGAAGGCTGGGGAGGGACTATTGACAAGGTTTTGTAATGGCAGGAGAAGGATGAAGAATGGGTTTGAACTGGCAGAGGGCAGATTGAAACCGGATGTTAGGAAGAAGTCGTTTGCAGTGAGGGTGGTGAGACACTGGCACAGGTTGCCCAGGGAGGTTATGGAGCACAGAAGCACAGAATGTGATCTCAATCACATTCTGTGCTTCTGTGCTCCACAACTTCCCTGGAGGTGTTCAAGGCCAAGTTGGATGAGGCTTTGAGCAACCTGTTCTAGCAGGAGGTGTTCCTGTCTATGGCAGGGAGTTGAAACTGGCTGAGCTTTGAAGTCTCTTCCAGCCCAAACCATTCCATCACTGTAACACTTATGATCTTCTCTGATCTTCAGTTTACAAACCCGTCAGTCAAATCTGCCATGCAGTAGATGCTACACCTCTCAGAAAGTGGTGGGAGTAAGCCACATGAAGCAGTGACTTTCAGTAAGGATCAGTAATTCACTAAAAGGCAATAAGAAGCCTGCTGCTACATATGTATGGCTTGTACAAGCTGTTTCTCTCTCATGCTGTCATGCTCTGCTCTCATCATCTCTGTAACAAGCTGCTACCCAAGAGTGTTTCATTTTTGCAGGCAAGTGCATGATGTGCCACAGACATGAAAGGAGCTGCAACTGATGACAACATTTATGGCGACAACATTTATGGTGACAACATTTATGGGCAAAGAAGGAGGGAGTTGTATCAAGCCTTATGCACTTGTTTGGTGCATGCAATCACACTGGAAACCTTGCCAGGTCACCGTGCTCCCATTCTCTCATTTTCCAGGGCTTGTGCATCCTTACGCTACTTACCCATGCAGAGGAGCTAGCCATGTGTCTCCCCAGGCACCACATCTACAGAGTGATGCTGGGCTGCCCCTAGACCTCCATGTAGGTGTCAGTGCTCTTCTGGCATGCTCACAGGAGCAGGTTGGGGACCGCAGAGTGGAACACTGAGCACAGGCAGGTGGCTGCTTCCTACCCACACCCTTATTGTGGCCTTGCAGTATCTGAAGGGGGCTACAAGAAAGCTGGGGAGGGACTTTTTAGGCTGTCAGGTGGTGATAGGACTGGGGGGAATGGAACTAAGCTAGAAATGGGGAGATTCAGACTGGAGGTTAGGAAGAAGTTGTTCAGCATGAGGGTGGTGAGAGCCTGGCAGGGGTTGCCCAGGGAGGTGTTGGAAGCCTGATCCCTGGAGGTGTTTAAGGCCAGGCTGGATGAGGCTCTGGACAGCCTGATCTAGTGTGAGGTGTCCCTGGGCATGGCAGGGGGGTTGGAACTGGATAATCTTTGTGGTCCCTTCCAATTCTGACTGATTCTACAATTCCATGATTCTATGACTCTGTGATTCCATGATTATATAATTCTATGATTTATCACTGCAGGCTTCAGTGAGCCCCTTGGCCAGGCTTTCACCCCAGGCACAGCACAGCACAGCCTATCCTCTTGCCCTTGATGCCCCAGGGCTGGGAAAAGTCCTGGCCATCATTCCCAACACTAAGTCCCGGTGAAAAGAGTAACCACAAGCATGCAACAATTAAATCTGGTGCAGGGCTTCACTTTGTGGGGAAGTTGTATGCAGCAACAATTCTGACCTGTCTGGCTTGAACACCTCTGAACATCACAAGCTCTCCACTTCATTCAGTGAGGCTTTTGAAGGAGAGAAGCTCTCCAGCCTCTTTCCAAACCCACATAACAAAGAAGTTAAGTGCTCTGTGCTACACAGCATGTGGAAACCCTTGCTGAGACTAACAGGGCAGAAGCTGATAAGTCAAATCCCATTTCCTGTAACCAGTAACAGTTTATGAGGTCTGTGGGGTCCAAGCTGATAAATAAACAGCAGAGCAGCCCAAGTGGGGCTCAAGGACAGCCCATAAAGTATTTGTAAATGGGCTATACATAATTTAGTGAAATTAGCATAAAGTTCCAGTTTTACAACTCTGGGAGTCTTCAGTTACACATCAGCTGTAACAGAGACACCTCTTTAAATCTTTATATATGCAAAATGACACTTGTTACCTTCAGGGTTGTTTTTTTTTTTTTTCTTTTAAATAGTCCTTCCTGCACAATTAAGAAGCAATTTTGTCTTCTTGCTGCACTAATTAATGCTTTTTACTTGAACAAAGCACCACTTAGAGGAATGGAAGGCTTAGGTTTGTGATACTGTCATTTTTTGCTGCTATTCCAAGGGTTGTAATGAAGGTGCATTAAGGTTGTGCTCCTTGGCAAGGCTTAAAAGCAACAGCTCAATCAGGTCATATTATAGTAGGGAATTTATGCTCATCAAGAAGCATATAATATATGGGCTCTAAGTTTGAAGAGGCTTCAGAGAACAGCCAAACTGTGCAAGCAGAGGTTTGTCAATCAAGCTTTTTTCTTTTTTTTTTTTTTTTTTTTTTTTTTTTAAGAGAGGTAAATTTATGTTTTCCTATGCAGAGGAATTGTTTATAATGATTTTGATAGCTAATGACATCCACTTTTTACAGCAAGATGGCTTTGGACTTGAGTGAGCAGCCAAAGTTTGAATCTGTTTGCTACAGGGGGGAAAAAAAAGAGTTAATGGTGGAGTCAGGTATCCTTGAAGTATTCTTCTGTATTTCCAGGACACATTCAAACTCCTGCTCCATGAATTCAGCTTAAGAACAGGACAGAGAACATTTTTTGTGGGAGTTTTGTTTGTTTGGTTGGTTTGGTTTGGTTTTGGTTTGGTTTGGTTTAAGTCTTCTGGTTGCCTTCTCCTGCTTCAATGCTTGAAGCATCTTTCTGTCAGCACTGAGCCCAAAGGTTTAAATCTTCATTCCAACACCTTTGAGCTCTGTTTTTTTGTACCCCATGTGGAAGGCTGTTTTGTATTTAACTCATAAAGAGAGACAACTGCAGCACAAACACTCACAGCAGTTTCTGGGGTTTAAAGAAAACAGGCAGGACAGCTGCATGCTGGCTAAGGTTGAGGGCTGTGAGGAAATGTTTTCTATCTTGGATTCCTCTTCGGGTTGTCATTTTCTCTCTCACAGTCTTCATCTGGAAAAGCAGATGTTGGTTTCATTATTTCCTTAAGCACACCTTAATCACACCCTATAAAGCCAAAAATATTTGTGTAAGAGGATGGACCTGCAAACAATTAACCAAAGCAGCTCCTGCCTGCCTGCCTTGGTCCCTGTGATGTCTTACAGGCATATGTGTAAATTAAGGTATTACTGGGGAAAAAAAGCTACCATATTTGAATAAAATGCTATTGTGAGGTCTAGAGATGTTAGACAGAGATCTGTTAGGCTTGTAGTATATACTCTGGGCAGAACTTAACTTTCCTTGAGTGCAAAACTTAGCTGGAGTAACACACAGCATGAATCCTACCAGCGTTTTACATGGCAAGTGGCTTGGAACTGGATTATCTTTAAGGTCCCTTCCAACCTAAACCACTCTCTGGGTGGAATCTGTGTAAGTTCTTCTAAGGCAGTGGGAGCTGTGTGCCATTTGTGGTAGGTTTTGGCTTCCAGCAGTTTACAAGAAGCTGTGCAGCTAACAGATGGAGACTCATTTGTTCCAGGGAAGTCACCTGGCACAGGTGGGCACCTGTGTGGGAAGCACTGCACGGTGTAAAACCAACATGGTGACACACGGCAGGCTGGGGGGAGAGGTGGAGGTCTGTGCTACCTTGTCCCATGCAGGGAGGAATGCAGAGCAGGCTGGGGGCCCAATTCTTGCAGCCGGTGGGCCTGGAGGCTCATTCTTCCACTGATCACCTGCAGAATGGCCCAAGAGCTGCTGCAGCTGATAGCAGAACAATGGCTTGGCCACAGTCCCACCCCCTGCACTTTGCACAACGGTAGATACCAGCTATAAGTATTACCCCGAGTTGGTATCTAGAGCAGGGATGAGACTTCCACTCCAACCAGCAGGGAGAGATCCAGGGGCTTGTGTCCTCCTCAGCCACAGCAGAAGGGACATCTCTTGGTAAGATTTGCGGTTTCGGCTACGCTGAGAGCTTCCCTGGCAGCCCAAGCTCGGCAGTGCAAGCAGATTGTGGAGCTGCTCTGCAATTCAGTGCTTTTATCACCAGCAGCCTTAAAGAATCTGTGTGTACTGCCTGTAAATAAACCACACTGCCTGTGTGCAGCCAGACCTACAGCAGCCAGGCTGTGTGGGATCTGTAGTCGTGGCAATGGTTGGCAGAGCTATTAAGAGGTGAGTCCACCTTATCCAGTCTCTGAGGACTGGCTACAGTGCAGGGGAATTCATCCCTTACCCAATGTACTCTTCACTAAATGCAGCACACCTGGGGTCTACAGAGAGCAGAGACTGTTTGTCTGCTGTGTGGCAGAGACATCTCCTAATTGCATGATCTCACAGCTATGCAGCAAAACTTGTTTGCCTGATGCAGGAAGAAAAGGACTGTAGAGAGGGCTGTCCTTGCACCTGGCTTGACTTGAGATCCTTTACTGATTATCCCGGCAGAAATAAAATTGAATAGAGCTCACTTGGAGGAGCCCTACAGCAGCCATCTAGCCCAGCTGCCTGGACAAACCTGGGCTGATAAAGCTCATTAAGAGCCTTGTCCGGATGCCTCCTAAACACTGATGGATTTGGAGGATTGAACACCTCTCTGCAAGGTCTTTTCCAGTCTTTGACCACTCTCTCAGGAAGGAAGCACTTCCTAAAGTTCCTGAACCTCCCCTGGTACAACTTTGAACCATCTCCACCTGTCCTGGAGCTGCATACCAGGGAGAGCTGCATACCAAAGAGTTGCCTCTCAGCCTGCTTTTCTCCAGCCTGGACCAACCCAGAGTGCACCCTCTTGGATTTGCCAGCTTTGTTACCCTCCTGTGGACATGTTAAAGGACATCTTCATTATATTAGATGATAATTTCAGGCCATGAACTATTTATTGAGGAAAGCTACTATATTTGAGATTTAGCAGCTGGTTTCATTTTGCTGTTAATTTTGCAGATTTAGTTTAACAAGCTGCACAGAATTGCATAGAAAGTTGAGTTCAAAGAAAAGAGTTGGGTTGTTTGGGGCTCTTTCTGTTGTTGTTGTTTGGTTTTTTTTTTTCCCCCTCCCCTTATGGCAACAGATCACCTTTAGGACACTCACTTGCAGTTGTCCAAAAGATGTTTCAGGGATGAAGGAGACACTGAAAAGGAGACACTGCCAGGAAGGAGATACATGAAAGGAGACACAGAAAGGAGATACTGCCAAGAATTTAGCAAGAGAAGAAGTGGTGTCATTGATGAAATAATTTGTGGGTTTTAAGCTAGAGTTTGCAGTGCTGAAAGGACTGGCTGCAAGCTTGTCTCTGTCTCCCTTCAGCTAAACACATTCCAAATTTTAAAGAACTGATTTTAATTTGGTTACCTAGCATTTGCATGAGTATCTAATTTAGAAACACCTCCTTCTTCCCCCCCCCCCTTTTTTTTCTTTTTTTCTTGTGTGTTTAATGCTTAATCTGTAATGTCCAATTCTACACAGGATTAGAGTGTGTATGGACTTGAAAGAGCAGCAAGTCTGTGTGAGCTTACTCAGTTTGACAAAACTCCTCATTGCAAGTCACTCTCAATTCTGTCTTTTAGGCAGAAGTCGTTTGGGTGGAGGACAAAGAAGCTGCTTCACCTGAGCTCCTCTGCAGGCAGCAGATGAAGGCCAGCAGGCTGGGCAAGGCTGCTGCAGAAGCTGGACAGGTTGGCAATGTGAGATGAGTCTCCTCCTCAGCACACTGAAGCTCAGCTGGCTGTGGGTATTTGCTCATTCTGCTGCCCGGTCCCAGCCAAGGGTTAACGAACTGCGTGGGAAGAAAACAGTGGAATTCTTTAAAACAACCCCTTTGAGCTGTCTGTGAATAACAAAGGAGTCAACGAGGTCTGCTTTGAGATCTGTAAATTAAGGTTTACATAAGAGTGTAAATATTATTATTTATTTAAGAACTCTCATGTTTCCCTTCACTTCTCCTCTTCCCCATCACTTGTTTGTTGGGAAGATGCTATTTGCATTCATGAATATGTGTCCAAAGCAGGAGGCTACTGTAGGATGTGGAATATAGATTGGATGAGAGGGTGCACAGGAGCAGGGGGGCAAGGTAAGGGGAGAGACTATAAAAAGAGCAAGGCAAGGTTAGCAAGAGGGGAATAAGATTGGATTTCTTTCGTGATTAAAACTTTCTTACCCTAAAGCATCTTTGGTTTGGGGTTGGGGCTTTTTCTAACGGATGTGTCTTAAACCTTTTACTTAAACATTCAGCACAGACAAACAAAAAAAAAGTTTTGAGCAGCCGTGATAAGGAAAGTTTCAAGAATTTATCTGGGCTTTAGTTGCCAAAGCATCTGATAGAATTTGAGGGTTTTAGCGTTCTGATTGAAATGGAATCCAAGCTGCTGCTGGTGCTGTTTTTTTTTCGGGTGTAAGATGTTTTAGCCTGTGCCTTTAAGGCCATCATTGTGTGTGTGTGCCCACAGCCCCAGGGGCTAGCGGGAGGCGCTTGGACCTTTCTACAGGGCTTGGGCAGAGCTCCCACCCACCCCAGTTGCTCTGTGTCTGTGTCCTGCAGGCTCTGGGAGACTTATGAGCTGCTAAATGTTGAGAACGGTCTGGGTAAACGTTGAGAAAAGGCTTGAGGATGGTTATGTTCTGGTAGCAAAACATCAGCTGAAGAGGAAGTTAAAATAAGATGCTCCAAGAGGAATGAAAGCAGTTGTAATGTGTGAGTTGCCCAGAAAACAGCAGGCTGTGGACAAACTAACCCCACTCACTGGTGTTCCAGAGATGCATTTGTACTGACACAGACATTTGAGGCATAGTTGTAATGAGAATAAGCTGCTCGTATAGCGAAGGGGCTGCTCAATTATCATCAGACCAAAGCAGAGTCTCTTTTTGCTTCCAGACACATCTATCTCCCTAAAACTGTTGGCAGATTATTCAGATTATTCTGTCTTTCTGCCTTTCCTCTATTGAAATATTTATTTTTCCCTTTTCTGCCTGAAAACCTTTCCTGTAGTTGTTTTTCTTTTTCTGACTCCTCCACATTTTATTTCCCCCCTCCCATTCCTGGAATGCACTCTGTTGGATGCTGTCTCTTTATGACTTTATTTGTTACTCAGCTCTGGAAGCATGTTAATTATTGCAACTGCATTAATTCTTTTGTGTATCATGCCTGTGAGATGAAATGCACAGTACTGTAAATCAGGAGCTGGCGATAGGATCCAGGTTCTTTATGCATTAAATTAGGTCAAAGCAGCTTTAAGAGCTCTTCCTATAGCAGAAATAAATAGTTCTGAGGATGCGTTGTGGCCATACCCACTGTGAAAGCAGAAGGGCACAACTGAAGCTTCAAAGAAAAAAAGTTACACTTCTTAATGGAAAAGGCATTAATTAATCAGCAGGAAACTTGTAGCATGTACATTCTGCTCTAAAAACAGAGCCTCCTCTCTCTCTATGTATATAATCAGACTCAGCAACAAATATTGACCCCCAGTAAATCCCCAGGAATTTAATATTTACAAAACATAACTGACTGGGGGTTTTCATGAGTAATCTTCTTTGCCTAAAACGTTGACATGTAGAATACTTTTCAAACAATAAAGTCAGGGCTTAAGCTCTTCCAGGTAACTGTCCAAAGAAGGAAGGTATTCTTCAGCTAAGTAGGGTTAGGTCCTTAACCAGTAACTATCTGGCTGTAATTCATATGGAAATCAGCACTGACCTCTCTTTGGCGATCAGGACTTTGTGGTTTGCATACTCGGGAGGGGGAAGGCTAATTTATACTAATTCTGTTCCCAGTGTGGACAAGAAGATTCACTAAAGGTTTCTGAACAGGTTTAAGTAGAAAATGGTGTTTCCAGATGAGGGGAGCAATAGCAACTGTCCTCGGTAAAAAGCCATGTAGCTGTTTGCTAGAGCAAGCTTCTAGCTGTGCATCCTTTGGATTTGGGGAGCATTGGGAATTAACCTGCAAGTCAGTTTCTCTGCTGGTGTTAGCTGAGAGGCTTTCTCCATCATAGAATCAGAGAATTAAGCAGGTTGGAAGAGACCTCCAAGCTCACCCAGCCCAACCTAGCACCCAGCCCTATCCTATCAACTAGGCCATGGCACTAAGTGCCCCATCCAGGCTTTTCTTGAACACCTCCAGGGACAGCGACTCCACCACCTCCCTGGGCAGCCCATTCCAATCCCAATCACTCAGGATGCCTTTCAAAGCTGCTGTCTGCTAAAAGGGCAAACCTCACTGTATGAATGTTAGTGAATATCTACCTTGGGCTACTCTGGTAGCTTTGCAGGGTTGATGTCTCTTTCTTTTGCTTTCCTTTAGCTATTTTTATTCCTGTAGTCTTTAAAGATGACTGGGGTTCACACTTTGAGAGCCAGTATCCCTTTTGTGGGGCAGATCTGTAAGGCTAAGGTAGAACAGGTGGTCTCTGTGCTTTAGACATGTTTCTTGCTTGTGTTATAGCTTCTGGCAACACCAACTTCAGTGGACAGTGTTCATCTCTCATAGAGTTTGCACATGCTGGGCATTCTTCTCTCATTCTCTCTTTGAGATATTTTGTCTGGCTGCACTCCCTGCTAAATGCTAGACTCTCACAGGTGCTGTTTCAAGAAGTTGCAGGGTGATCCAGCACCTTTGCAACAGGAAATCAGGACCCTTGAAATTTGCTTCCTTCCTTTATTTTATGCAATATTCCTTCTCCAAGAATATTTTTTGCAGTTAATTGCTTCCCCCCACACAGACACCCTACACGGACAAGAAAGAGCACTGGGTTACACTTCCACAGCAGCAGCATCCTTTGAATTTGTGTCAGATGCACAAGCAGCACTCTGGACTCCTGCTCTGACTGTCCTGGGAAGAACTTCATCTTCTCCTGTCCTGAATGAGGGAAAGGTTCCTGGGGCAAATAATGCCTTTGTGGATAGCTCCTTCTGGAGACTCTTCCAAAGGTCCACCCTGAGCTTCCAAAGACAAATTGTCAATCACCTGCCTCTGTGACAACTAGCTTTTTATTTTCTGAAGGGTTTTCAAGGAATACAACAAGTCTGACCCAGGAATGCTGCTTTCCTAAAGCATTGCTGAGCACAATCACTGCACAGGATTGTGCTTAGCAAATGGAATGGGCAGCACTGGGATAAAAGTGCCGCGGAAGACGTCACCGTGTGCTGGCTGAGCCCTGACTGGGTACCTGGAACGTGACTTTCTTGTACCTTGTCTGTGTCAGAGCTGGATTGCCCAGAGTGAATCAGAAGAGCCACAGCTCAGGGAAACACAAAGATTCTCAGTTAAAAACTTAATCTGATTTTCTACCTCAGTGAAAAGCAACTATTTTTAGATGCGATGTTAAATGTTCCTCTGGTAAGGAAACAGAGACTGTGAACAAGCAAGGTGGAGCTTGGGTCTGATTTTCATCTCTTTGGACTCTTCTCTTTAGTTTCCATCCCATACCACCCTTGTGCAAACGGCAGCTGGGAAGGGAGAGGCATGGTCAATGCTTTAATCCCTGGGCTCCAACACCAGCCATACCCAGGGCAATGGGGGTGTGGTGGGGTCCACAGTAGCAGAGCTGCTTGGTGGCTCCACTGTCATGTTGTGATGCTACATCTAGGGCTGTGGAGGCTCTTACCATTACCTCTTATTAAAGGTTCCTGCTGCCAACGCAGGTGAAGAGTAAGTTCTGAGTCACAGCTCCAAAGGCTGAGTGTCTCTGCAGGACAGAAAGGTGCAAAAAGCAAGAGTTTTATTTTTCTGAGTTACTAAGTCACTGAGCTGCTGGGAGATATGACCGTGTACGCGCAGACAAAGCAGATCTGCTGATTAGGCTGCTGGTTTACAGCTTGTTTTCTCAGTGTAAGTTGCGTGTTGAAACACCAAAAACTCAAAGATACGAAAGCTGCAGTGCCAGATGCAGTGCCCAGCTGCCCATCAGGCTCAGCACCAGAACAAGCAGCAGTGCCCAGCTGCCCATCGGGCTCAGCACCAGAACAAACAGCAGTGCCCAGCTGCCCATCGGGCTCAGCACCAGAACAAGCAGCAGTGCCCAGCTGCCCGTGGGGCTCAGCACCAGAACAAACAGCAGTGCTGCTGACTGCTGCATCTCACCTGCGATACCCTCCTGTGCTTAGTGAATAACCTACCTAGTTATCATAGTCTTCCTCACTAGCAGTCTGAATGCCATTATCAAAGGTGTCCTTACATTTTTAAATCTCATTTAGAAGGAGAGCCACAGCCAAAATGCTAATGAGCTCTCCTTAATGGTAAACCTTGAGCACTGATAAGCCTGAAACTCCATCCTCTGTTCTCAGAGAAGTTCTTACGTGGTTCCTGCTTACTCTGCTTTTTATCTGATTCTCCTTCACTTCTGTTCCTAGGCAGGTTAATAGGCACCCGAACAGACAAATAACAGTACTACATCTTCCTCACACTCTTTTGACAGATCTTTTGAGATCGCAAAATATTCGGGGGGGAATTATTATTGGAAAAAGAAAAAAAAAAAAACCAACAAAACACCTTCCTGGGTGATCAGGTGGTGGACAGGGGCAGTTTTTTCAGGCTGGAACAAACCGTTCCCCAACACTCCCATGAACACATTAGCAGCTGGTACTTAAATGCTGATGGGACATTTTTTAGACCCTGATAAGTGTGAACTAGCCCCGAGTTTTATCAGTGGTGCTTGCTGCCCGCTGCTGCCGCTAAAAAAAGGTTGATTGTGATCATTAAGCTCGCAGGTAGGCAGTGCCTCTGGACTGTAAAATAGGAATGTTAGTGCGCAATGATGAAAGCAAACTTTGCTCAACACCTGTCTATATATATTGCAGGTTTCAGTGGCTGCCCGGTTGATCCACTCGCTCTGTTGTCTGGGAATAAAGAAGTGGTAAGTAAGAACAATTAAAACCAAGCTGTCTTTTTTTCCCTCTCTCTTTACTCCCCACCTTCAATTGTTTAGTTTACAAACCCCAAGCTCTGCTCCTGCAACTGAAGGAATGGCAGCAGAGAGCTAGCATGGGGAACTGGAGTGGCACATGAAGTGTCATCCACTTGCCAGCATTTTCACCTCTTTATGTCAACTGCATTTGTATTTTAAGGAAGTGTTTAAAAAAAAAAAATCGTAGTTCTAAAACCAAACTGTGCTGCTTTTTGCCTGCAGATAACTAGATTAATTTTTATGGGATATAATTAAGAAGAAGGAGGGGGGAAAAAAAAATATCAGCAGCTGTCAAAAACAAACCAAACCAAGCAGCACTGCCTGTGTGTTGTTTTAGCTGTTGTTGGGATTGAAAAGAAGTGAGATTTCACATCACAGTCACCAGTGGTATTGGATACTGGAAAATGTCTAGGATATGATTAATGAAACATTGGAAGGAAACACTGTCAGTTGGGGTGTTAGCATAGATAGTGTGCCAGGGCTGTCTGCTGCTCCATGGCTGTGCCAGGGTATTCTTGATGGAAACATTTTCTTATGCTAATCCAGTTTGACACACGGAAGTAAAAGGAATACATTAGTCTAATGCACTTAGCTCAACTAATGTGGCAGTAGGCAGAAATCAGCTGGTTTCTCAGTAACTTTTATTAGCAGCTCTTCCATTTGATCAGTAAGTGAGTTTTAATGTCATTAACCTTTTTTTTTTTCCCCCCCCTCTCTCTGTTCTTTGCTGTGTGGTTTTGTGCTCAGGCTGGGGGAGATCTGTTGCATCTGGTGGTTGGTTGGATTATTTTCTTGGAGTCCCTTTCTTCTTCAAAAAAAAAGTAATTGTTTTATTTAAGTACCTGGTAGGCATTTCGAGTAGTTTGCTGATGTTTCCTGGCTCTGGCTGCTCATTGGCAGCTTTTGGTGCTTTGCTTGGCTGTGAATGCAAAAAAATAGTGTTGGGGATTTGTTTGCCTTCTGCACTTGCTTAGAAATTGGTGTTCTTTACTGGTTTGGTTTGGTTTGTTTATCTGTTTTAGCTTTGCTCTGTGTGAGACTGAAGCCTGTGAGTACTCAGGGAGCCAGAGGGATAAATAGTGAGCACAAAGATCTTTGCTCTTTAGCTTTCAGGGGTGATTTTTTTTTTTTCCCCCCTTTTGCTACTAAATCCATTGAAAGTTTACATCCTGGCCCAGCCTGCTAACTTGTTCAGAGAAAAAGCCCCAAGGAAGCAGCTGGTGTCAGAGCAAGGACAAGACTTGCTCCTAGCAAGGCTGAATCATTGCTGGGGTTTCTTGAAGTTGTTGCCTGTTGCACCTGAGGCTTTGCGGCTGCCATGGAACAGGTTCTGGGGCAAAATTAACAACTGATGTAAAACTACTGAAGGAATTCCTGCTGGCTGAGGATCTTTCCTTTCCGGTCTCTACAAAATGTGCTTCTTTGTTGGAAAGAATACATTTTGAGGGGAACAAGACAATAGTTCTTCAAAGCATGTGTAAGGATTGCTGTGTAGCTTACTCCGGTGAAGTATGTATGGTAAATAATCATATTTAATAAGTCATATAGTCAGAGAGAAGGATATTGATAAATTCCTTTTTAACATTAAAAAAAAAAAACCATAGCACAGTGGTGAATGACAAGCAAAGGGTGTGTCGGATTGGAAGATCTGAGACTGAAGAGAAGGGAAAGCCTTTTGGCTGAATCCAAAACTTGATTTGGAGCTGCTTAAGCAAACTGCAGGCACAGGGATGGTCATGCTGGTGGTCACTGCAGTTATTGCCAGTTGGGGTTTGAAAATACTGCTGCTTTCTCCAGCACTTTTATTTCACCTTGGTTTGATTGCATCTGTTCTCCTGGAGGTGAAATTTCTTTAAGGCTTACTGCTTCATACTGTTTGTCTCAGGCACAAGGTGGCCTTGCAGTGAGCTGTCACGGGTGGAGAGGTACAAACAATACTGTCCAGCCACATGCAAGTGCTGGGTCCTATTTTGCATGTTAAGTCCAGCAAAAGAAATACATTTGCAACTCTTTCTGATTTGAAAACCGAACAGCAGCAAGAGGGTAGCCTTGCAGCAGGGGTAATGCTCTTACAGTCCAATGAGTCACTGAGGAATGCAACACAGGGCAACTACCTGACACCTAGAGCTGCCCAGATAATTCCTCTGGGACTTTAACTCTTTGAAATGCTGCAGGTAGAGACTCAGCATGGATACAAAACCAGCTTTGGCTTTGGCTTTCTCACATTTTAGCCCAGAATTTGCATGTCAGTGGTTCCCATCTCTCTCCCCCTTAGGAGTTTCAGTTTCTTTTGGAGCTAGTGAGGATGTCACACATAGATGGCATTTTCCAAAGACTATACCTACAACAAAAGGAGCACACAGCTTGGTGTGAGAGGATTTGCTGTGAGCTTCACCCAAACGGGCTGGGTTACAGCTTCTGCAGGCATTGGTTTTCAGACCTTTGCAATATGCATAGCACATTCTGACCTGCCACTTTGAGCAGGGTATTAGCTCCCATTTCAGGCATGCATCCAAAACATCAATGCTTCTCCGGACATGAGCTCTGGGAATACGCCCTGGGTGAAAGCAGCCTGGTCAGTCTTCTGCCGGCTAAGGCAGGAACTGGCCTTGCAACGCTGAGACAGCTGGGCTGGCACAGGGACGGGCAGAGCTCATCACTCTGGGCACCTCATCCAGCAATTCTGGCTATGCTGCTTTGGACCAGGACTGGCACATCCAGCTGAGCACAGGTCCCTGCTGCAGAGCGCCTCATCGCCAGCCCATCCTCTCCCCTTTCTCTGACACATCCCTTGGCAGCACAGCGCAGCCTTCACTGTCCACCAGTGAACCTCTGTTAGATTTTTCAGTGCCAGTTATGTTGATCTTCTACACCAACCCTGCTGCCAGCCTTTCCAAAGGCTTATGCGAGGTGCCAGGGAGGAATGCAGTTTGTTTTTCACCACAGGGTTCTGTTCCCTCACAGCACCCAGTTTTCCTTCTGAGTGTTACTTTGGGTGTATTTGGGGCAAGGAGGAATTCTTTGAAGGGAAAACTGTAGAATGTAGAATGTAGATCATCCTTGTGATTAATTAACAGTAAGTAGCTGTGGCCAGGACTCCAGCAAACAGAGGATCGGGTGGCTGTAAACCATCTTCTCCGCTGTTCCTCTTAACAAGAGCTGGGATCTAGAGAAAGGTGACAGCTTTGGTAGAGCTTCAAGGATCTGGAGGGTTCTGCTTTCATCAGTCCTTGATACCAATCTCACAGAATGGGCTGTTCTAGTAACAGCTCTGCAAGCCCAAATGCACAAGGCAAATGCTGTCAAGACCCTCTGGTATTAGCCTGAAGCCAAGAAGGGCTCAGCAAATAACTTCATATGCATACCTATAAAAAAACTTCCTCCACAGAAGTGGTCACCTCTCATTCTCTGATATTTAATCACACAAGACAAACCCAATAATAGCACATGACATACCTGTGGGATCCTGAGCACCTCAGGGACATGGGAGATGGTTATTGTGAAAAAAAAAATCTTGGATGAGGACAGTTTATTCAGGAGATGCAGGGAGTGTTTGCCTGCTGAAGTTTGCGAGCTCCAGTTGCTCCAGTGAATACATCAGCTCAGTTTCCATACAGCAGTGGTGCAGCCTGAATCCTTCATTTCCATAGTGAGCGTAACAGAAGAGCTGTGGAAGCACTGATGGCATCTCTAGGGCTGGCAGTCTCCAGCATATTCTGTGTCTCTCCACGGGGGGAATATGTTGTCAGTGCAGCTTCACATCGGAATTTCCAATGCCTGCTCACGATTGCATTTCACTTAAGAAGCACCTAGTGCTGAGCAGGTGGTTGGGTTTTGGTTTTTTTAGAGCTCTTTAACTGCTGAACATGTATAAATGAAACTCGTTTGGCAAGACAGAGGTGTTCTGGCATTGGGTGGGGCTTGGAAGTTGTTCTGGCATGGCTGAAAATGCCGGAATTTGCTCCAAGCAAGTGGAAAGCTTTGTTGAAACAAGGAAGGCTGATTTTCTTCCAGCTGTTCTGAGATTCTTTTTGATCTTTTTGTATCTTGAGAGCTTCTCTTGACCTCATGCCACAGATAAAGAATGTCTAAGAGCATAGTTTTTGGTAATGGGGTTGTAGGATGTTTTTCCCTGATGATGTGGAAAGGGGAGGTGCTCCCTTCTTTGTGGAGTGCCAAAGAACAATACCCTCCTCTGTTGCAGTAAGACATGAGGGATTTTGTCTGTGACATTTCCTTCCCAGCTAAGGAGGAGGATGTGAGGCTTATTGATGTGGGCAGGGACAAGACATTTTCACCATCAGCTACATGGAAGATTGTGATTAAATGAATGATTAATTATACTCCCTTGGAGTGCCTACTAAATGTAGGTGAACCTTGTTTACAGGAGCATGAGAGCAGCTCTGACAGTGCCCTGTTTAAGAGGAGCATTGCAGGCAAATTTGCCAGCTGTGCCACTGTCAGATGTGGTGGCCTTGGGGGGAAGCTTTGTCCCACAGCATTGACAAAGTCCTCGTGTAGCAGAGAGGGTGGAAGAGATCTGTAGCTGAGGCTTTTTGGAGCAGGATTAACTTCTCCCATCCTTTCAGTGAGCTTTGGGTCTTGCTGGCTTATCTAACCAACAGCTTTGCAAGCCTGGAAAGGTAGAAGTGTTATCATATATTGCCTTGGCTGCCCATGATCACCTTTCCCCTCTTCCATGTCCCTCTCTCTGTCTTCTGATATTGCTAAAGCAAATCATAGAATCATAGAATAATTTCAGTTGGAAAAGGCCTTCAAGGTGATTTGGTCCAACCTTCAACCCAACACTGCCATGGCCATTAAACCACATCCTGAAGTGCCATGTCTGCACAGTTTCAAACATCTCCAAGGATGAGGACTCCACCACCTCCCTGGGCAGCCTGTTCCAATGCCTGACCACAAATAAGTAGGACTCTTCCAGATTTTGGATCAAGGAACATTTGTCCCCTCCTCCTCTTCCTGTGCCTGAGCTAGAGCTGTCCTGTGTGCTTGTAGCTGAGAGGGCAGGATCTGGCCACGAAATGTCTTGCTTTTTAAATTATTCTTGGTTAATACTACAATGCATGTCGAATGTGCTCAAAGAGGGTCAGGAAGGAAAGGGTTCAGAGAGGTTCATGAGATGGGTGAGCCTGACCTTGCTGCCACTAACTCAGCTTCACCTGCAGCATTAGCAGCTACAGGCACACATTGACCTACAAATAGCCACTGCTGTCTGCTTTGCTCTAGTCCAGATGTTCAGAAAACACTATCCTGGAGCTTGAAACTCTGGGGTATTCCTCCGCCTTGTCCACGGTCGTGTTCCCCTCCACGCTTCCATGGGAATGAACCAATAAAGGCAGCAGGAAGACTCTTTACAATGCCCACCCCAAGGCAATGCTTTAGGGAAGAACTTTCTTTGCTAAGGTCTGTGTTTTGAATTGCCAGTTTGGTGAAGGCAGCCTGTTGAATCCAGAAGGTGTAAGAAAGTAAAACAGAGCTCTGGCATTTTGCAGAAAGGACAGAAAATTAATTGAAGAAGTGCCTAAGGTTTGGAAAGCAGAAGAATCTTTGCTTTCATGACAATTACAAGTGAACAAAACCACAGGAAATATGTTCAATAATTGGTGAATCAGTTTCATAAAGAAAAGAATAATTTATGAAGATTAGTAAAGAGCTTTAAGAACAAATTGATTCCATTTCTCTCTCTTTTAAATCGTGTCTCTCCCTCAACCTGTTGTGAGTTGAGCATTTCGAGTGCATGTCCCTTTTAATTGGTGCTACTTTGTTAGTCACAGATCATGGCTCCCTGGCCTGAGGTGGAGAAGCCTGAAACCAACAACTACATTGGGGACTCTTCCAAACAAAACCAGAACATGGCTGGGAAAGAAGGAGAAAATCACAAAGGTAATGAGTGCTCACCTGCCAGTCACGGAGCTAGAGAAGTTTGGGGACTCCTTGGAAAGTAACTAAAGTGGCTTGTGATGTTCTATTTCGTCAGGCAATGTGGCTGCACATGGAAATAAAGGGGAGATCCAACCTGCATTTTCCACAATAGCCTTGATAGATGAGGCAAGGCCAGAAGAAGAAGACCCATGGGCTCTACCAGAGCTGGCGGACACTGGGGTCAAGTGGTCAGGTAGCCATTTCTCAGTAATTCACTTACCTGTGTTTAGACTTCCCATTGCTACTTCTCTTTTACCTCTGTTATTTTGCCGACATGATACATGCTGCAGAACTGAATTTCAGACCTGAGGAGTTTCCAGGTGTAAGCTCTACACTGCCTCACCTGCCCCAGCAGTGGGGATATTATGTTTAGTCAAAGAAATCATGCTTGAAACACAAAGAGATCATAGAATGGTAAGGTTGGAAGGGACCTCAAGGATCATCCAATTCCAACCCCCTGCCATAGGCAGGGACACCTCCCACTAGTACAGGTCACTCAAGGACTCATCCAACCTGGCCTTGAACATCTCCAGGGAGGTTGTGGAGCACAGAATCACCCAATGTGATCAAATGTGGGTGATTCTGTGCTCCACAACCTCCCTGGGCAACCTGTGCCAGTGTCTCACCACCCTCACTCCAAACAACTTCTAACATCCGCTTTCAATCTCCCCTCTGACACTTCAAACCCATTGCCTCTTGTCCTGGCATTACAAGACCTTGTCAATAGTCCCTCCCCAGCCTTCCTGTGGCCCCGTTCAGATACTGGAAGGCTACTCTAAGGTCCCCTCAAAGTCTTCTCTTCTCCAGGCTGCAGAGCCCCAACTCTCTCAGCCTGTCCTCACAGCAGAGCTACTCCAGCCCTCTGAGCATCTTTGTGGCCCTCCTCTGCACTGGCTCCAACACTTCCATGTCCTTCATGTGCTGGGGACTCCAGAACTGCACCCAGGACTGCAGCTGGGGTCTGAGGAGAGCAGAGCAAAGGGGCAGAATGCCCTCCCTTGCCCTGCTGCCCACACTGCTCTTGCTGCAGCCCAGCACACAGTTGCTGTCTGGGCTGCACTCACACTGCAGCCTCATCTTGAGCTTTTCATCAACTCAGATATATGGAAACCAATCTAAAACGAATATGATTTTACATCCAGGCTCCTACTGCTTCTTTCTTTCGCTCAGTGAAGCAACCCTCTAAAACCAAGGGTCAGTCTCAGACCTCATAATGCTTTTACTATACACCAAAAGCTTTCACGTGGTCAAAATTCAGTGAGCAATCTGCCTGCTTCTGCAGGTAAGATTTCATTAAGAACATTCTCTGGGTTTTAATCACACTCTGGGGTCACAGCACTGCCTTTGGCTCTCTACTTCTGCACTGTACTGTTCCAGAGAGAACACAGAAAACATCAAGCAAGACTTTGATGGTGAACGTATCTGTTTTGCAGAACTGGACAGAAAAGGGAAGATCATTCGTGTGATGTATGGGATAGGGAAGTTCATCATGCTGCTCGGATTGCTCTACATGTTTGTGTGTTCTCTGGATGTCCTGAGCTCTGCTTTTCAACTGGTAGGAGGTAAGAAAATGTCTGAAATGTCAAGAATGAGCTACGAACGAGACAGGAAATTTCATCTGAGCGACTGAACCGCAAGCAGCACTCCTCAGGAATGTTCTCCACGGGTCTGTGTGTTGATATACAGGTGGAGAAGAAGTTCTGCTTGAAGACTGCGCTTTGTTTGTTTGAAAGAGCCTTTGTTTCTCAAATTCCAAAGGGTTGTTGATGCAGTGATTATCGGCTCTGAATTTCTTAGGTTCGCGTTACTTTTAGTGACAGTTTGCACAAATGCATCTGCACAGAAATCTGTGCCCTCTGAAAGACTTTTCAACAAGTTGAAATACACAAATTGGGCTTTTAATCAAAGCCTCCAGCAATGAAACATCCTCCAAACCCCTCAAAGAAGAAAACGACCGAAATGTAGTTTTCACTTCTACCTATTTCCAAGGGCTGACCTCTGCTGATGGTCTGAGAAGTGGTAAACAATGAAATACCTGAGTTTCTGTGGAGGGTGTTTGGGATTTTTGTCAACCCAGAAGGCTACAGAATTGCTAAGGATTATTAAAAGAATTTTCTCTTCGTGCAGTAACCCAAAATATGAAGGCAATCATAGCATTTCAATCTATGCATGTGTGGGTTTCTGTCCTCTGAAGGCTGTGGTGTTAGATGGTTCCCTGCAAAGCTCAGCCATGGACATGGGAGAATGCAAATTACTCTCTGATGGCTGAGAAGCTGAAAGGTCAGGGCCTGAATTTGGGTCCTTGAGCTACAACATCTTGAACCTTTTTTTTTTTTCTTTCCCCNCCTCACTCTGAGAATACATTTTTTTTTATTTTTTTATTTTTTTTAGGTAAAGCAGCAGGGGACATTTTTAAAGATGACTCAGTGCTGTCTAATCCCGTGGCAGGACTGGTGATTGGAGTTCTGGTGACTGTGATGGTCCAGAGCTCAAGCACTTCTTCATCCATTATAGTCAGCATGGTGTCCTCCACATGTAAGTCCGTGGGTAGTATCCTCCTAGAGATAAACCTTGGTCTGGGATGCAAACATGCCCTGCTGTGGTCAAGCTTTAGAAGCTTTGGGAAGGGCCTGGAGAATAAATCTGATGAGTAGTAATTGAGGGAGCTGGGGATGGGTAATGTGAGGAAGAGGAGGTTGAGGGCAGAGCTCATTGCTGTCTGCAGCTACCTGCAGGGACATTGTGGAGAGGCTGCTGCTGGGCTCTGGAGACAGAACAAGGGGGAATGGCCTCAAGCTGAGACTGGGGGGGTTTAGATTGGACATATGGAAGAAGTTTTTCCTGGAGAGAGTGGTCAGGGAGTGGCATGAGCTGCCCAGGGAGGTGGTGGAGTCCCCCAGCCTGGCTGTGTTTCAGCGTGGTTTGGATGTGATGCTTCGGGGTCTGGTTGAAGGTGAATCTTGCAGAGCAGGGTTCAGGGTTGGACTTGGTGACCCTGAGGGGCTTTGCCAGCCTGAGGCTGGCTGTGATTCTGTGATTCCAATGCCTTACATTGAACATGAGCTGTATAATTGTTAGGCAGCTAAGTTAACCTGCTGCATGATGGACCTAGTCCTAGCATCTGATAACTCTGATGTGGTTTAAGGTGAATGTTGTAGAGTAGGGTTTTAGGTTGGACTTGGTGATCCTGAGGGTCTTTGCCAACCAGGGTGTTTCTGTGATTTTGTAGGACTAGAGGCTGCAGGAAAAGAGTTTTCATAGCTGTTGTGCTAATATAAAACATTTTTTTAACAATAATGCTACTACTGGTAGTAAATCCACAGCTGCAATGAAAATCATTGGAAGCCTTGGGATTGAATGCACTCATTTGGAAGTGCCTGCATACTTTTCTCCTGTTAGCCAGTTACTGAATTCCATTGGTTTCTGTGGCATCATTCAAGATTCTGCAGCAGGCAGAAAAATGCCTGGGAGAGAAGAGAGTTTATTTCACTCTGAGCCTCTAAGGTGTGGTGAAGGTAATTCAGTAAGATTGTGGAACTGTGGGAACACCACGTTCTCAGGGGGCTTGATTAAAGAAACCATATCTGGATTGGGACATTCAGTCCCAGGGATATCAAGGGTCAGGGCCAAGGTTCCAAGTGAGATTAATAGATGTTGATTTCCATTGGAGCAAAGAGCTTGCTGCTGATCTGATTTTTCTGTTCCATCTCTCCTTTTCTGCTTTCTAGTGCTGACTGTGAAAGCAGCCATTCCTATCATAATGGGGGCAAACATTGGCACCTCAGTTACAAACACTATTGTGGCACTCATGCAAGCTGGGGACAGGAATGAATTTAGAAGGTAATGTACTTAAACACTGAATCTGAGGGGGAAAAAAAGTTGTTCTTCTTCCTCCTCTGTAGGTTCCCTTCTGCATTCACTATCACTACTACAGCCATTCAAATTTCCCTTTGCCCAAAGTCTGAATGTCTGGCTAGGAAAGCCACAGGTATGGCCATGGACAAAGTAAAATGCTAGGTAGAGATAGAGATGAGATAGAGATGAGAGATATGGAGATGAGAGAGAGATAGAGATGAGAGAGAGATAGAGATGAGAGAGAGATAGAGATGAGAGAGAGATAGAGATGAGAGAGAGATAGAGATGAGAGAGAGATAGAGATGAGAGAGAGATAGAGGAGAGAGAGAGATAGAGATGAGAGAGAGATAGAGATGAGAGAGAGAGAGATGAGAGAGAGAGAGATGAGAGAGAGAGAGATGAGAGAGATGAGAGAGATGAGAGAGATGAGAGAGATGAGAGAGATGAGAGAGATGAGAGAGATGAGGATGAGGTAGAGAGATAGGTGGAGATAGAGAGATAGGGTTGTGAGAGGTGATAAATGGCTAGGAAAGTCACAAGTATGGCCATGGACAAAGTAAAATACTCTGTGTGTGTATATATATATATATATATGAGAATAGAGGTAAAGAAAAGCATATTGGGTTCCTTGGAAAGCTGTGTGGATTTGTAGGAATCCCCCCTTTTAAAGTGCATCTTGCACAAGGATAATATTTCAGCTGCTCCCACTGTACCACCCACAAGAGGGCTGTGCGAGAAGTCAACATTATTTTGGTCTAAAAAATAAAAGAAGATTTCAGTGTTGAAGGTTTTTAAGCCCACGCTAAGGCAGAGCTGGTGACTGTAGAGAAATGAAGTGTTCTGACTGTCAGATTTATACAGTGACTGCCAGACACACACAGTGACAACTTTTGAGCTGCCACTTGACAGTATTAGTGGAGCTGGGCAGTAAACCTGATATGGTAGCTTGCCATTTATGGCATGCCAGACATGGGAATTACACATCACCAAAGCCTCTGAGGAGAGATCTGTAGCTCCTCAGGCTGTAGAGGAGAAGCTGAAAGAGAGCTGCACGCCAGCAGGCTGCAAGAACATGTGAGAAGGCTGCAAAAGTCATCTTGTCCTGGAGTCAGGGAGAGCAGGTCCTAGGGAGAGAGGTCCCAGAGCAATGTGTGGCTGAGGACTACAAATGTACCAGCGATGGGCAAGAGGCAAACAAACATGGGCTGTAGAGCCACCCCTTTCTCCAGGGTGCTCTTGGCAGCCTCATGCTAAGCATCACTTTGGCCTTTTCTAGTTTGTCTTGAGCCACCCTCCTGGTTGTCTCCTTCGATGGTGTGGAGACAACTTAGCACTCCACAGCAAAGTAGCTATGTAGCTACCTCCTGTGACCCTAGAAATTAAATTACTCCCACCTTGAAATGGGCTTCATCCTCCCTTCTCTGATTTCACACTTAGCTGGTGTTGTGCAGGTGTTGTTTAACTAAAAACAGCTCCATTTCCCAACCTCTCCTGGCAGGGCCTTTGCTGGAGCCACAATCCATGACTTTTTTAACTGGCTGGCTGTGTTTGCACTGCTGCCCATCGAGGTGATCACTGGCTACCTCTACCACCTCACCAATGCTATAGTCGACTCCTTTCATCTTGAAAGTGGTGAAGATGCCCCTCAGCTACTAAAAGTCATCACAGATCCCTTTACAAAGCTCATCATTGAGGTAAGCTCTTTCTCTCTTTAAGGATGCTGCTTGTTTGGCTCAGCCATAGATAATGGAAACGCTCTGGATATAAGGGGGACTCCCACTCACTGCTCTGCATCCTCCAGGTAAAGCTCAGTAGCAGATGGATTCTTCTTTTAATACACGTTTCAAAAAGCCCCAGATCTTCCTGGGGTTTTTACCCCCCTCCCTCACATTTCACCTTCATGTGATGATAGCTGTGGGTATCATCATTAAGGAGTGGGTGGACAGGTGAAGACAAACACAGCCACACTGGCTGGATGGGATGGCAGCTTCTTGCCTGGCATAACCTGGCACATCCAGAAAATCTACATGGGCCCTAAGGAGATGACACTGAAATTATGTGAAGCTTAACATCTGGAGGGATGGCTGGAGGCCAGGCACAGAGATCCTGAAATGAGAGGAAATGCATTTAGGCAGTTCAAACAGAAAGGGTGAGGTGAGGTGGTGGAGGATTTGGGGAGGAGGCACAGAGCTTGTGGACATGGAGTTGTACCTTTTTGTAGGTAGGTTTGCTTAGGTTTGCTTAACAGGTAGGGGTAAACTCCCTCCTACCTTTTAAGCAGCAACTCTAACATCAGAGACGGTCATGCAGGCTTTATTTATGTGACTGAGCTGATGTAAGTTGGAATAATACTTTTCTTCTTCTTCTTTTTCCAAGCTTGATAAATCAGTAATAAATGCAATTGCTACAAATGATGAATCAGCAAAAAACAAAAGCCTGCTAAAGACCTGGTGTGAAACTAACACTTCTGTGGTGAGTATCATTGCCAAGCTCCTGGCAAAATGCATTGCTGATCTGTAGCTGATATTTCTTGTCATAGGATTGTGAAATCAGATTCTTAAATTAGGAATTTTGGTTTATTTAGCAGGGGAAGGAAAAAAATGAAAACAATGTAGGGTAGTTTTTGCTCCACTGAAATGAAGTTTGCCATAGCAGTGGTGAGCTTGGCCTGGTTGCTTTCAGTACCATGCAAAGCCTTTGCTTATCAGAACTGGTGGTTTGGAGCCAAAGCTTTTACTGCTTTCACATCCAAATGCCTTTAAAACTCTGATACTCCCTGGAAGGATCAAAAATCTGCAATGGAGGCCAAAGAAAATACCTTTTTGCCCACCGTTTATCTATTGATCTAACCAGCTTTAGTCTTAGTTGAGTTGGGGTGACCCGGTAGCTGCTGGTTATTTGCAGCTTTCTGGGAAAACCGCCCTTGGAGAAAACCTCTCCAGGTCTTGCCTCATTCTTCTCCACCCAAAGTCACTCTGGGGCTTGAAGGAATCTGTTGCCCAGATGGACACCACTGAGTGTTTTGGTAAAGTGTGGAGCTGAGTGTTTGGTTTGTGTTGTTCAGTTAACTTACAATTAGAGCATTAAATATCCCTTGGATCTCTAATTAAACCATTTTACTTGTTAGTATGTGTAGAGAAGCAATCCCTCAAGTCCTGAGGTAGAAGATACTTAAGGACACACAGCAATGGGGAAAATTAAGTGAGTTTTAAGAGGAGCTCAGCTGCTGCTGAATGATGGTTGGATGGTCTGGGAGATGCTGTCTAGGGAGACAGAAGCAGAGCTGTGCTGATGTTGAGCTGCTCAGGTTACAGCACTGAGGAGTTGGGTGTCTCATCTTCAGGGAGCAGGATATATGGGCAGCCCATATTTGGCCACCCCTTTGCTCTCTGCTCATGCTGGCACAGCCTAACTCTTAGTGAGGTCTGAGCCCCCAAGCCCTACAGTTCCTGCACTCTTAGAAGACAGTTCTGGAGCCCCTGTGACAAGAGGGATGTGGAGGTGCTGGAAGGTGTCCAGAGAAGGGCCACGAGGATGAGCAGAGGGCTGGAGCTGCTCTGCTGTGAGCAGAGACTGAGGCAGTTGGGGTTGTGCAGTTTGGACAGGAGAAGGCTCCCAGGTGACCTTCTTGTGGCCTTGCAGGATCTGAAAGGGGCTACAAGAAAGCTGGGGAGGGACTTTTTAGGGTGTCAGGTAGGGATAGGACTGGGGGGAATGGAACCAAGCTAGAAATGGGGAGATTCAGCCTGGAGGTTAGGAAGAAGTTGTTGAGCAGGACGGTGGTAAGAGCCTGGCAGGGGTTGCCCAAGGAGGTGGTGGAAGCCTGATCCCTGGAGGTGTTTAAGGCCACGCTGGATGAGGCTGTGGCCAGCCTGACCTAGTGTGAGGTGTAGTGTGGGGTTGGGACTGGCTGATCCTTGTGGTCCCTTCCAACCCTGACTGATTCTGTGATTTGATGATTCTAAGTCACTATGCAGAAAGTGTAGGCTGAGAGTTCCATTTCCTTATGCAACATATTTTTCTGTTTGGTTGTGGGACTACTGCCCAAGTAGATAATCATATTAAAAACCCACATTGCTTGGCTTGAACTTGGGAAGAGAATTATAGAATCATTAAGGTTGGAAAAGACCTCCAAGATCATCAAGTCTAAGGATGAGATAATTTAAATGATTTATATTCCTAGTGAGTTAAACTCATTTCTGGCAAAAAAAATCCCCAGACTTATTGCAGAGATAACCACATGAGGGTCCCATGTGCTTAAAGCAAAGCATAAGGATAAGCATTTTGATCTAATGCAGCTGCTTTAAAACCCCAATGCTTGGAAAAAATTCAGGAAGGCAACCTAGTGCTGTGTTTGTAAAGGCTGATGAGCTGGGGAGGCTGGAGAGTAGGCACTCTCTGAAGGCATGGGGGGGGCACTGGATCCACCCCCAGATTTGCCCATCTACATCGGTTGGAGTGGGAATGTGAATGCAGCTGCCTGCAGGCAGTGCCCAGGAAGAAAATATGACCTTTCATTCCCTGTTTCTGGAGAAAAAAAAAAAAAAACAGAAAACCACTCAGCCACATCTTTAAGACCCCTCCTATTCAGCAGTGTGGTTCAGAGTCCATTTGGCTGTCAGCTGCTTTTATGGGAAAGTACAGTTCAGTCAGCAACCTCCTAATCTGTGCAAGGACTTATGGACCTAGTGCCAGAATGTACACAGCTGGGCTAGGAGCTCTCCTGAGGAAGATTTTATTGCAACAGAGAAAGAAACACAGGTTCAGCTCAGTAACTCTAATGCTGCCTGAGCACTAGCACTGCTCAAGCATAAAAAGAAACACAGGTTCAGCTCAGTAACTCTAATGCTGCCTGAGCACTAGCACTGCTCAAGCATAAAAAGAAACACAGGTTCAGCTCAGTAACTCTAATGCTGCCTGAGCACTAGCACTGCTCAAGCATAAAAAGAAACACAGGTTCAGCTCAGTAACTCTAATGCTGCCTGAGCACTAGCACTGCTCAAGCATAAAAAGAAACACAGGTTCAGCTCAGTAACTCTAATGCTGCCTGAGCACTAGCACTGCTCAAGCATAAAAAGAAACACAGGTTCAGCTCAGTAACTCTAATGCTGCCTGAGCACTAGCACTGCTCAAGCATAAAAAGAAACACAGGTTCAGCTCAGTAACTCTAATGCTGCCTGAGCACTAGCACTGCTCAAGCATAAAAAGAAACACAGGTTCAGCTCAGTAACTCTAATGCTGCCTGAGCACTAGCACTGCTCAAGCATAAAAAGAAACACAGGTTCAGCTCAGTAACTCTAATGCTGCCTGAGCACTAGCACTGCTCAAGCATAAAAAGAAACACAGGTTCAGCTCAGTAACTCTAATGCTGCCTGAGCACTAGCACTGCTCAAGCATAAAAAGAAACACAGGTTCAGCTCAGTAACTCTAATGCTGCCTGAGCACTAGCACTGCTCAAGCATAAAAAGAAACACAGGTTCAGCTCAGTAACTCTAATGCTGCCTGAGCACTAGCACTGCTCAAGCATAAAAAGAAACACAGGTTCAGCTCAGTAACTCTAATGCTGCCTGAGCACTAGCACTGCTCAAGCATAAAAAGAAACACAGGTTCAGCTCAGTAACTCTAATGCTGCCTGAGCACTAGCACTGCTCAAGCATAAAAAGAAACACAGGTTCAGCTCAGTAACTCTAATGCTGCCTGAGCACTAGCACTGCTCAAGCATAAAAAGAAACACAGGTTCAGCTCAGTAACTCTAATGCTGCCTAAGCACTAACACTGCCCAAGCATAAAAAGAAATACAGGTTCAGCTCAGTAACTCTAATGCTGCCTGAGCACTAGGCATGAACTCTTTGACAGCAGCTGAGCGTTAAAGCAGTAGCAGCTCTTCTCCTTCTACAAAGAGGGAAACTGAGGCACAGAAAGGCAACGCTGAGCAGCTCACAGTCATCCAACTGCATTGGTGTTGTTACATTCTGGAGCACAGTCCTGTGCAGTGCTCACCAGACCATTAACTGCAGCTAAAGTGGTGGCAAAGAGGTATTTCTTCAGCCCAAGGAAGCTGTGGCACTGCCTGCTAAAGGACTGCCACTGTCCTGCTGCAGCCAGATGTGGACCTCAGTCCATGAACCACATCAGCGGTTGAGGTTCTTCACTACAAGTGACCTGGGCACTGTGGTTACTACAAAGTGGAAGGTCTGGGGGATGTTTTAGTCTTTAAATGTTGCATTGATTGGCTCAGCTAAGAGCATAACCACTTGTATTAAGAATGCAAAACCTTTTGCCTTGTGGTTAATGTGGTGCCAGTTTGCAGTCCAGCCTACAAATCTGCCTCCTCTTGGTGAATCCTTGCTCATAGTAAACCCCCTAGAACTTTGCATGAACTCTTTACAAAGGGTTGTAGGTGTGGAACTAATCTGCTTTGTCTGGTAATCTTTAGACACTGCAGAATGTCACAATTCCACCCTCAGAAAACTGCACATCTCCTGACATTTGCTGGACCGCGGAAAACACAACATGGACCCTGAAGAACATCACTGAGATAATCCCTATCACCAAATGTAAGCAGCAGAACTATTTCTCCTTTGGCAGTATCTTTACAAATGCAGAGAGGCCACATCTGGAGGGATATGGAAATATTTGAGTGTGTCCAGCACGGAGCCACAAAGATGCTGAAGGGAATGGAACAGCTCTGTTAGGAGGAGAGCCTGAGGGAGCTGGAGCTGTGCTGCTGGGAGAGGAGCCTGAGAGGTGACCTCAGCAAGGTTTATATGTATGTAAAGAGTGAGTGCCAGGAGTCTGGAGCCAGGCTCTGCTGAGTGATGCCCACTGACAGCACAAGGGGCAATGAGTGGAAGCTGAGGCATAGGAAGTTTCGTTTAAACATGAGGAGGAATTTTTTCCCTGTGAGGGTGACAGAGCCCTGGAACAGGCTGCCCTGGGGGATTGTGGAGTCTCCCTCTCTGGAGATATTCCAAACCTGCCTGGATGTGTTCCTGTGTGATCTGGTCTAAGAGATCCTGCTCTGGCAGGGGGGTTGGACCAGATGAACTTTGGGGGTCCCTTCCAGCCCCTGACATTCTGTGATAATGGTGCTAACAAACCACTTCAGAGGTGGTGCCATGAGGCACTTACCTGGAGCTGGATGCAAGGTCCTGCTGCAGGCGCAGTCGGAGCAGCCTGCGCTGTGCTGTAGCTACACAGCTGCAGTTACCAGCAGCAGGCTGATAGCTGGCTGCAGGTGGATCTCTTTCCATGCTCCCCAATATCAGTAATTGAGGTCTCCAGTATCATGTCACCCTCACTGTTCAGCTATCTCAGAGCTACAGTTACTTTGTTGTAAGGGTTGCCTGGATGTCTCCATCCCTAAGCATGCCCTTTGGTACTTTCAGTGACCCTCCTCAGACACACAGCCACCTCTGGGAAGGGCTGATCCTTCACTCAGCTCAGAGCTCCCCCAAAATTTCCTCACAACGTTATGCTTTTATCCACTGCACATAGTCACCCAGGTCCTGCCTGGCCAGCATGTCCACATGAGAGCACCTCTCAGACATGCCCTTTGTGGAGCTAGGGATGTGTCATTTGCACTCTGCCTGTCACCCCCTTAAGCTATGTGTGCTATGGATATGGGTGAAGACCAGAGCTGGGCTTGAGATCAGAAGGAAAAATGTGGCTAGGCCAATTAATTTTCCTTTTCCTTTCCAGGCAAGCATCTCTTTGTAGACGCAGACCTGCCTGATCTTGCCATCGGCCTCATCCTCCTTGCTCTGTCCCTGCTTGTCCTCTGCTCCTGTTTGGTGGCCATCGTGAAGCTATTAAACTCTGTGCTTAAAGGACAAGTGGCAAGCATTATCAAGAAGACAATCAACACTGGTAATTAGCTGCTTTTCCTGAAGGCTGTTTTCAGGAACATTGAGTGCATTTATTGGTATCTCCTCTTCTGGCAGGTATTATATCAGGGTTTAAAGAAAACAATGTTAAAGCAAAATTAGGCACACACACACAGACACAAACACACACACAGAGCCCATTTGTTCTCCCAAGCATGTTATTTTCTTTCCTTTGAAAAATCTATTAGTGAAGAGCTTGTTTGAGAACTGCAGCAGATTAACAGCAGCAGCACAGAGCAAAGTACAGGCTCTCTTTCAGGATGTATAATCATTAGCTGTTAGAAATGTAATGTTCCCATCCTGAAAAGATAGCACTGAGGTGCTGAGGTGGTGGTGGCTTGCTCTGGATGTTTCTACTAATGTAAGCTGGGGAAAAAAAAAAAAAAAGGAAAAGGTTTGTAGTGATTAATGATCTGACTCCCTGTGCTTTCCCTGTTCTACTCTTACCCTCTTTTCAGTAGGACAAGGCAGTGAGCAGTGATATTTCCTGTGTTCTCCAGGTGCTTTTTCAGCCTGGATCTGTTGAGTCCAAATGTGGGGATTTATTCCCCCCCCCGCCCCTCCCACTTTACTGCTTTTGCTTCATCCTCCTTTGAATGGGGAGTTTAGAACCTGTAGCAAAGGAAAGCATCCTTGAGTTGTGGTTGAAGAGAGGGCTCACAGAAACAGGGAAGGTAGCAGAACTGGCCTCAATCTGTCTTCTCCTGGGCAGAGGACAGAGTTCAAACCAAAAAGAAGGAGCAGAAAGTAATTAGCTGCCAGTTAGTGTTAGTTTGTGATCTCCTCTGTGTTGCACTGTGTCTGAGTAAGCTCCTGGCTTCCTGGCTCACCCATAAATCTGCAAGGTGACAGGGGACCATTGTGCCTAGTTTCTCCCCCCAGTGTGATTGCCTTTTCTTTGCAAGGCTTAACAAGTGGATTTTTTTAGGAGGGGAGCTGCTTGGAACTGGTTAGAACAAATTTGCCTGATTTTCTCAGGGTGATCTTCAGAGCTTTCTGCAGATCTGATCTACGCAGCAGGTGCCTGGCTGAAACTCGAGACTCCTAGAAGGCTTTCTGTTGACCTCTGGTACCTAGTTGTATTACAACATAAATGCTACCCTGGGTCAGGACAAATGTTTGCCCAGCCTATTATCCATCTCAAAGTGTGGAAGGCTTGGAGAGGCTGGAGAGGGAGTAGAGCTAACAGGGTGAATCAAAGTCATAGAACCGACTCTGATCCAAACACTGTCATTTAAGAGACAATGTAGAAAGAACACATCTAGATTTTAAATGCTTCATGGTCTTTGCATTGCCATGGTGTTCCTGTCACCTGGAGCACTCTACTGTGCTGAAGACAATGTCTTCTCTCTGTTCTTTCAGATTTCCCATTTCCCTTTACCTGGCTGGCTGGGTACCTGGCTATGCTCGCAGGGGCCGGTATGACCTTCGTTGTTCAAAGCAGTTCTGTTTTCACATCTGCTATTACACCCCTTGTTGGTAAGCTGTCAGTCCTGTGTTGTCTGTCTCCATGTTTTACCTTCTGCCTTGCTCTGAAACCACTCAGTCCTGTTCCTTTTCTCCTAGGCATTGGCGTCATAAGCATTGAGCGCTCTTACCCCCTCACCTTAGGAGCCAACATTGGCACAACCACCACAGCTATACTTGCAGCTCTAGCAAGTCCAGGGAGCACACTGAAATACGCACTACAGGTCAGTATAAACCAATGGGTCCTTCACTTCTTTTAGAAGTTGCAGCTTTTGTCAATTAAATCACTGAATCACAGAATTAAGCAGGTTGGAAAAGACCTCTAGGATCACCGAGTCCAACCTATCACCTAACCCTTCTAATTCACTAACCCATGGCACTCAGTGCCTCCTGCAGCCTCCTCTTATACACCCCCAGGGCTGAGGACTCCACCACCTCCCTGGGCAGCCCATTTCAGTGCCAATCACTCAGGATGCCTTTCAAAGCTGCTGTCTGCTAAAAGGGCAAATCTCACCATAGAAATGCTAGTGAATATCTATCTTGGGCTGCTCTGGTAGCTTTGCAGGTTTGATCACTCTTTTGCTTCCCCTTAGCTATATTTATTTCTGTAGTCTTTAAAGATGACTGAGTTTGACATTGAGAGCCAGCATCCCTTTTGTGGGGCAGATCTGTAAGGCTAAAGCAGCACAGGTCTCTGTGTTTTAGACATGTTTCTTGCCTGTGTAACTCCAATTTGCTTCTGGCAACTCCAACTTGAGTGGACAGTGTTCGTCAGAGTTTGCACATGCTGGGAATTCTTTTCTCATACTCTCTTTGAGACATTTTGTCTGGCTCCACTTCCTAACATCCAACCTAAACCTGTCACTGCCATGGAGGTTGTGCCTGATGTGGTGTGTGCAGCTCACTCATTGCAAGTGCTGGAGCACAATGTTTGTATTAACAGCCCCAGAATGCCAGTAGCTAGTGAAATCTTGCCTTGGGAAATTGTGCTTGATCTGATTGAATTAATACAGAACTGGGGCAGGGTGGACCCCTGGGTCACCCCTGACTCTGGGCTCAAGCCTGCAAATCAGTGCCCACCTCTCTGGCAGCTCTTTTAGCTGTGAATCATAGAATTATAGAATGGGAAGGTTGGAAGGGACCTCAAGGATCAGCCAGTTCCAACCCCCTGCCATAGGCAGGGACACCTCCCACTAGTACAGGTCACTCAAGGACTCATCCAACCTGGCCTTGAACACCTCCAGGGAGGTTGTGGAGCACAGAATCATCCAATGTGATCAAAGATCACATTGGGTGATTCTGTGCTCCACAACCTCCCTGGGCAACCTGTGCCAGTGTCTCACCACCCTCACTGCAAACAACTTCTTCCTAACATCCAGCTTCAATTTCCCCTCTGCCAAGGGTTACTAATTTCTGTAGCCCCTTCCTCAGGTCCCTAACTCTGTTCTTGCAGTGTACAGGGACTCTTGCAACCTAAGTGAAGGTTCTACAACCCTTAGGGTGGTAGATGTCTCCCTACCTGTAGTTCCAGCGTGCATAAGGGCAGCTGGTTTGTGCATTTACATCTAATCTATATGGGGTTTATTGAATTCCTTCTTGCCTCAAACTGATCAAAAAGTAGGCAACCAGGCCACATAACACCCAGTAAAGAACATTCCAGGCAGCAGATAAGATTTGCACGAACCCTCCACATCAAAGAGTGAAAAGATAACAAAGTTTCCTTTGTGCATATGATGAATATTTGTTGTGGGTTTGTTTCGGTTGTTTTTTTTTTACCAGCCACAATAAATCAAGAAAATTACGGAAGTAATTTTTTTTTTTTTTTGTCCTCAGGCATGATAGAATAGATGTAATCATGAGAAGATACTATCTGGGCCAAGCTCAGATTTCATGATAGCTCTCTGGTTTTATAATGTGCTTTAAAAATAAACCCCTGTACTTTCATGTTTGCTGTAGTCTGATAAGAGTTATAGAATGAAAATAAGATAAGGCAAGCAAGGGGCAGTACTGTTTTGCTCAGTATTATATGCCTGGCCTATCTAAGCAACTTAGGAGGTGTCTCTTCATGCCTATTTTAAGAAAAAACCCCAAACAAACACATTTTGAAGTATGTGAAACAGAAGATTCCAAAGGAACCAGGCAAAGTCAGGTTCCAGGAATCTCCTGGGTGCCTTGTAAACTTTCAGCATTTTTTTTTTTTTAATTTCAAATTCAGGTTTGTATCATTGACAATTTCTCAACATCTGATTGACCCTTCCCATTTTTCACTAAAAAAAAAATGTATGGCTGCAGAACCCAAGGATGAGCAGTGCTCACCTGGTCCTCATGCCTTATTAACAGCAGGACTGTTCCTGATAGCTGCTTGGTTTGGCAGCTTTGTTTCTGATGGCAAATATTTCTTGCAGTTGAAAGCTTCTCCATCTGTGGGGGAGATAGAATCACAGAATCAATCAGGTTGGAAGAGACCTCCAAGCTTATCCAGCCCAACCTATCAGCCAGCCCTAGCCAAGCAACCAGACCATGGCACTAAGTCCCCTTCCAGGCTTGTCTTAAACACCTCCAGGGAAAGCGACTCCGTCACCTCCCTGGGCAGCCCATTCCAATGCCAATCACTCTCTCTGGCAAGAACTTCCTCCTAACATCCAGCCTAGACCTGCCCTGGCACAGCTTGAGGCTGTGTCCTCTTGTTCTGTCCCTGGGTGCCTGGCAGCAGAGCCCAACCCCAGCTGGCTACAACCTCCCTTCAGGGAGCTGCAGAGAGCAATGAGCTCTGCCCTGAGCCTCCTCTTCTGCAGGCTGCACATCCCCAGCTGCCTCAGCCTCTCCTCACAGGGCTATGCTCCAGGCCCCTCCCCAGCCTTGCTGCCCTTCTCTGGGCACCTTCCAGCACCTCAACATCTCTCTTGAATTGAGGGGCCCAGAACTGGACACAGCACTCAAGGTGTGTCCCGAGCAGTGCTGAGCACAGGGCCAGAATACCCTCCCTTGTCCTGCTGGCCACACTGCTCCTGATCCAGGCCAGGATGCCGTTGTTTCTCCTGCCCACCTGGGCACACTGCTGGCTCATTCCACCAGTGGGTGGAGGGGGTGATATTCCACCCCTTCTAGGCTTGCCTGGTCCCTAGTGTGCAGGTATTGATTTTACAGTGTGTGAGTGTTTGCTGTGTGCCAGGAAAGATCCTGCAGCGCAGCAGCATGAAAGGCAGGAAAGAACTGTAGGGAGAAGAAGCTTTAGTGCCATTGGAGGTTGTGTCCTCTGCATGGAGGAGCATTGAAAGGCAGTTTAGCTAACAAACTTGCCAACTGATTTTTGCTTTCAGATTGCCTTGTGCCACTTCTTCTTCAACATCTCTGGGATCATTCTGTTTTACCCAATACCTATTACCCGGCTGCCAATCCGCATGAGCAAGACCTTGGGGAACACAACAGCCCAGTATAGATGGTTTGCTATATTTTATCTCCTGGTCTGCTTCTTTCTTCTGCCTCTGTTTGTATTTGGTCTGTCCCTGGCAGGCTGGCCAGTTCTGCTGGGTGTTTGCCTTCCCCTGTTTGCTCTTTTTATGGCTGTGGTTGTCATTAACATCATGCAGAAAAGGAAACCTCATTCTCTGCCTGAGAAGCTGCAAAATTGGGATTTCATGCCCACTTGGCTGCACTCCCTGGAGCCCTGGGACAATGTAATCATGGCCTCCCTCTCCTTCTGTGGGAAGCACTGCTGCGGCTTCTGCAAGTGCTGCAAGGTCAACACCGAGCAGGAGGATGCCAAAGACAAGCAGCTAAAGACTATGGAGGTTTATGAAAACACCATGGCGATGGCAGACGAGGAAAGAGGTGGAAGGAGGACCCCAGCTGCAGCTGGCATGGAGAAAGCAGGCACAAACAACACTGCCTTATAGTAGTGGATCCACCCAGGCTAGCAGCGACACAGCACAGGACAGCCAAGCTCTTGAAAACCACCTTGGACAATGCACTGAGGACAGACTGAATGCTCTGGTAGGCTCCTGCAGCCAGCAATGTGTCACTCAGCAAGGAATGGAGTCCAACAAGCTTGGCAGAGCCCCCCCCAAAATCTCTGATCTGCTGAAAAGCTGATGACAGACCTGCTTACAGAGGACCTACTGTGTGGAACCTTCGTCCAGTGCTGTTAGTTGCAGGCAAAAGAGATCCCAATGCAGCCCCATGGAAAGTGGGATGAGTGGGGTGGTGATCAGTTCAAACCCAATCACAAAACCAACAGCAGACAATGCACTTGCAGAACAGCCTTTCTGACCTGATGGCTTACTCAGCAGGGGTTCACTTTTATCATAGAGTCATAGAATGATAAGGTTGGAAGGGACCTCAAAGATCATCTAGTTCCAACCCCCTGCCATAGGCAGGGACACCTCCCACTAGTACAGGTCACTCAAGGGCTCATCCAGGCTGGCACTGAACACCTCCCTGGGCAACNGAGAACCCTAATGTTTTCCTGGCCTGTTTTCAGTGGTCATAATGGAAAGCAAATTCTCCCAATATGTACAAAGTCTATGCTCTGTGTCTGAAGGAAAATGCAAGGACATCCTCCAGAAGGTCTGGGAGCCCAGCTCTGGCAGAAGGGTGTGCACAAAGCCCATTTTGAGCCCTCCCTGTCTCCTGTAATGCTGGGGACAGGCATTGTAATCTTGGATTATCTCAAGCTAAAGGCCATAAAAGTGATTGCTGATCCCTTTGCTTGCTGAAGGTTAAGCAGTGGGTTTGGAAACACTGGGTGGTTACCAAAGGTCTCGATGGACTCAGGATGCGGTTGTGTGGTCGTTCCTCTCTCTAGATGGTCCTCTCCAGTCCTGTCCACCATGTAACTCCACAGGCAGTGGAATGGTGCAGGAGGGAGGACAAGTGACCAGTGCAGGGGAAGAGACAGCCACCTGAGCCAGAGCTCACACTAGAAGGTCTCTGTGCAACTGACCCATTTGGCTGAGCCACAGAAACGACTTCTCAGAGTCCTGTTGGAGACTGGTTTCAGAGCTACAAAAGAGGGAACCTGGAGGGCAGACTCCAACTGCCGGTAACGGTTCCTGGAGAGAAAGGAGAGTTCACTCTGAACCATCACCTCGTGCTCTAAACCCTCCCTCCTTGGAAATACTGTGAATTTTGCTGGCAATTGTACGTAGCAATCCAACTCTCCAAGAAAAGCCGCTGCAGTGTAGCCAGTCCCACGCAGAGCCCATCCGCGGCTGCCGCAGCGCTCCATGGGCAGCTGCTTGTGCTCACACTGCTGAGGATTCAGCAAATGCTTGTGGGGCTGCTCTGCCCCAGGGGCTGACTCCGGGCACGATTTCAAAGTCAGAAAGAGAGCATTTCAAAGACGCACTGAGTACCTCTGCTGGCCTTCGGGAGCTTAGATATCAGTCAGTGTGGGATCGCTTCTGAAGCTCAGCCACTACCGTTCGAAAGAAGCAGGAGGCTGCAGGTTGGCCAAGCGTAGGTGGCTGAGTTGTAGGCTCAATCTGTGGTGGAAATGCTGAGTAAACCTTTAGCTTAACACAGCCACTCAGTGCTTCTAGAATACATTTACTGCTGAAGAGCTGGGCTGTTCCCTACCAACCTCTGGAATGCAGCAGGCTGGATTTGGCTATCAGGTGAATTTGTACATTTTTAGAAGTGAGAATTCTTTTCAGTTGGTTTTTTTGGTTGTTTTTTTGTTTTTGTTTTTTTTTTAACCTGACAAATGCGGTTGATGAAATGTATTTGCAAATCACACTCATAGTGACATCCCAGCTGCTTCTGCAACTGCAAGCAAGTGACAAAATGCTTGGAATCAGAATGAATTTCCAAATCTTCTAGTTTGGGTCTAATTCTGCTCTCCTGGGGTTTAGCAGCAGAGAGCAGAGTTATGCTAAACTATCCTTTAAAAAATTCATTTTCCTTGTCCTTCATATAGCTGAAACTGCATTTTATCAGCACCTCATTTTTAAAAGTGGAACTTTGATATGGTCGTTACCTCTCCTTCATTTTATTCTCACAGTTCTGGATGCTTTCAGAATCAGTTTCTTTAAATCCCAACCTGCATTTCCCATCCTCTGCTTCCTTGGGATAAATATGAGAAAAATATCTGGAATTCTTTCTGAGTTATCTCAAGTTTCTCTTGACCACCCCTTGAAGCAGGAAACTTTTGAATCTCATTTTACTCCTTTCTTCAGCAACCTGCACCTTATTTGCATCTCGAAGCAAAGCCATTAAGCACAGTGATCACAGCTGTGGGAAAGCAGCTCTGACAGAAGAATCAGGGTAATAATTACTAGGTGGACATATCAGTACTTTATTGCTCTTCCTTGTCACATTTCCTCTATGATCTGTTCAGCCCTTACCTCCTCTCCCTCTCCCCTCCCTC
>VWYK01119663.1:0-24042 GCA_013399775.1 Semnornis frantzii
TTGCCCAGGGAGGTGGCAAAGTCTCTTCCAATCCAGCCCAAACCATTCAATGATCCTGTGGTGTTTGTCACAGCAGGATAAGTCACAGCATGATGGTTGTGACTATCACCCCCTGCAGAGTCTTCAGTGGGTGTCAAAGGGTTTCTGGTTTTGTTGCCTGCACACCCTACAATAACTTGGAGCAGCAGCAGCAAAGGGCTGCTTAGTCTGGAGAAGAGCAGCCTGAGGGTGATCTCAGCAGTGCTGATCAACACTCCAAGGGTGGGTGGCAGCAGGATGGGACCAGGCTTTGCTCAGTGGTGCCCAGTGACAGGGCAAGGAGTAATGGGCACAGACTGGAACAGAGAAGATTCCATCTGGACATGAGGAGGAACTTCTTTAATGTGAGGGTGCTGGAGGCCTGGAGCAGGCTGCCCAGAGAGGTGCTGGAGTCTCCATCTCTGGAGACATTCAACACCTGTCTGGATGTGCACCTATGTGGCCTACTGTAGATGATGCTGCTCTGGCAGGGGGATTGGACTCGATCTCCAGAGGTCACTTCCAATCTCTAACATTGACTCTGGCGGGGAGGCACATCTGCTTCAGGCAGTTTGACCTTTCAGAACAAACTGGACATTTTTTGTCGTTCCAACAAGTGCAGCTTCTCTTGAAAAGGAATATTTTGCCTCATCAAGAATCCAATTTTCTGTCAAAACAGTTTTCATTATATATTTCCAAGCAGCCCCAGGTTAGTATTGATTTAAACCTGGTACAAGAGAGAAGAATGAGGCTTTGTCTCTGCAGAGATCACTTTTGCCCACCGAGTATTTACACTGGATGTTAGGAGGAAGTTCTTTACAGTGAGGGTGGTGAGGCGCTGGAACAGGTTGCCCAGGGAGGTTGTGGCTGCTCCCTCCCTGGAGGGGTTCAAGACCAGGTTGAATGAGGCCTTGAGTGACCTGTGCTGGTGGGAAGTGTCCCTGCCTATGGTAGGAGGTTGGAACTGGATGAGCTTTGAGGTCCCTTCCAACCTTCCCATTCTATGATTCTATGAGTACAGCTGCAGTAGGAGTGAGAGGGGTTGGGTAGTGGAACCGCAGCCATCATCCTGCTGCATCTGCCTCCTGCCATGTCACCTCCAGCTGGAGGTCAGGACCCCAAGTGACAGCGGGCAGTGGGGACAAGGAGTTTGCAGAGCTGCATGAAGGGATACCAAGGAAGGGGGAAGTCTTCTTTTGGGGATCTTCTTCTGGGAGGTACATGCTGCTCTGGAGGGCACATGCAAGAGCTATCCTTTGACTAACTAACCATGGGGCAAGAGGGAACAGCCTCAAGTTAGACCAGAGGAGGCTTAGCTTTGAGAAAAAAATTATTCTTGCCTGGAGCAACCTGAGCTAGTGGAGGTGTCCCTGCCCATGGCAGGCGGTTGTAAGTGGATCTTTAAGGTCCTTTCCAACCCAGCCTGTTCTATGGATCCATGAAAATGTGAGGGGCACAACTGTCTGTGCAAAGAGGCTTTCTGCTGCTGTGACAGGCATTGGCGTCACTCATCTTGGGGAGGGCAGTGGATCTGGAGGAGGCAGGAAGAACATCTGGAGGCTGATCCATCCCTTCCAGCCAGGTGGATCTTGCATTCTAAGGGTTAAAGCCAAACTGAGCCTGTGAGTCCTGCAGGAGGGGAGGGTTTGTTTCATCCCTGGTGTGGTTCTGTAAGGACCAACCTGAGCATCTTGGCTGGCAAGGCCCTGCATGGCACTGAGCTGGGGGAGATGCTGGCTGAGCCAATCTCCTGCAGTGGTTGGGATGGCTGAGCACAGGGATGTTGTCTTCTGTTGGGACTGCTCAAAGGCCTGACTGACCACCACAGGTTTGATCAGAGGGGATCAGTGATGTGTTCTGGTGCTGTCTGCAGGCAGTCCTGGAAGAGTGCTGGGAACAGGCCAAGGCCTGGTCAAGCAGCAGCCTTCCTCTGCATGGGGAGGAATAACACCATGTACCAGTACAGGTTAGGGGCTGACCTGCTGGAAAGTAGCTCCATGGAGAAGGGCCTTGGAGTCCCAGTGAACAGTAAGTTCTCCATGGGACAGCAATGTGCTCTTGTGGCCAAGAAAGCCAATAGGCTCCTGGGGTGCATGGAGAAGAGTACGGCCAGCATGTCAAGGGAGGACATCCTCCCCCGCCGCTCTGCTCTGGTGAGGCCACAGCTGGTGTGTCGTGTCCCACTCTGGGGTCTCCAGTTCAACAGGGACAGGGACCTCCTGGAGGGAGTCCATGGAGGGTGATGAAGGACCTGGAACATGTCTGATGAGGAGAGGTTGAGAGCCCTAGGGCTGTTTAGCCTGGAGAAGAGAAGGCTGAGAGGTGATCTGGTCAGTGTTTGCAAGTATCTGCAGGGGGTCAGGAAAGGACCAGGCTCTTCTCACTGGTGCCCTATGACAGGACAAGGAGCAATGGACACAAACTGGAACCCAGGGAGTTCTACCTCAACATGAGGAGAAACATTTTTGCTAGTCATAGCTTGACAGTTAGCTCTGATAACCTTAGGGCTCTTTTCCAACCAAAACAATTCCATGGGTGTGTGATTTTTTTAACCTGGTCGATGGATGGTTTTTATACATTGTAAAGGGATAAACCCTTCACATCAATATTTAGACGTGCAGGAACAGCTTGCAGAGGTTTTTATCCATCTGTTCCCCTAATCCTACAACTGGCTATCTTTGCGGGGGTGCCTGGAGAGTGCTGGGCCAGAGATGCTTCCTGGCCTGGGCAGGAGCCAGCTGCTGTCCTGGTCAGATGGAGATGCTGGATGGAATGCTCCCCCAAATGGCTTTGCTTCTGTCAACAACGTCTGCAGAGCTCCCCTGCCTGAGCAAATATCCCTGCAGGGTAGCACATGCTTTGTAAATAATTTTCATTGTAACCCCCTCTTCCTGGCAGGGTGGAGAGTTGAGAGCATTCATCAAGTCTCACATTAAGAAAATAATTTTCTTATCCCTGATTTGTGCAATAAATAAAGTCCACAATTTCTGGCTCCTGCAGCAAGGAAATGGAAAGAGCTGAGATGGGAGGGGCTGGCACCAAGGCTCTTGCTAAAGTCCTTTCCCACCTCAGGCTTGGTGACTCCCTGAGACCTCTGCCCAGACGAAAGCATTGGGGCTGTCATTTCCTGGGCAGTCCAGCATGGGGGGACCTGAAGGAGCTGTAATGGCCAGAGGGGGGTGAAAGCCTCCTTTGCTGTGCAGCACAGATCTCAACACTCTCCCATCCCTGGCCTGAAACTAAACACCTTAGATGAAGCCAGAGTTGGGCAAAGTGATTTACCCAGCTGCAAGAGCTCTTTGGGCAGCCCTGCCCCTTCTGCCAGCATGCACCTGGCACCAGGTAAAGGTCATTCCCCACTTGGAGAGGTTTGTTTGCAGCCTGCACCCTTGACTGACTGCAGACCTGGAGGAGAGGTAAGCATGAGGTCTTCAGCCTGAGTTACCCCTAGAGATGGAGCCTTGGCTGTCTGCCTTTTCAGGCTACCACAAAAGGCTCACCCAAAAGGAGCTCCAGCAAAAGCACAGCCTTGCTTCTGCTGCCTGTCCCCAGGCTTTGCCACCAAACCAGTGAAGGCAGCACTCCTCTTTCTGGTGGCCTCACTTGCTTTGGGCTCAGATTGCAGTAGCTGCACTGTGTGCTCCACACCTTTAGGAGTCACCTTCAGTGCTCCTGCCCCTCGGGCTCTGCTCTTGAGCAACTCTGACCAGGCATGTGACAAACCTACAGGACAAGGCTCAGTACCTAGGAAGGAAATGTGGAGGACAGGGAAGAATTTTGGCATCTAATGAGTTACACCTTGGACAAGTGAACTCCTAAGTCCCTTCTCATGGATACCGTATCTGGTGGGAGATCTGGGGAGCAGGTTCGTCAGGCTGGGAGGGCACCAAGAAGGGAGCAGAGCTCTGTGGCTTTTCCTTGCAGAAATGTAAATCTGTTATTTATGTATCTTTTATGGATGGCATGTTCCTATCCCCAGGCGTTCTGCATTGGAATTCAACTCGTTGCAAGCCCATTACATGTTCACTAACTATAAACCAGCTGATTTATATTCATTAACCACTTGCAGACAGCGGCGGCAGCCAAACTTCAGGACTGGACATGCCTCAGTCGACGGCAGAACTAAATTTCAGTTAATTAAGGTGCCGTAATTGTTGTCCAGTACAAGAGTCTTCAGGGCATTCACTTTGTAAATAATTTTTCACCCCAGCCTTTCCTGCATACTTGGTTGCTGCTCTGCAACTTTGTTCAAGCCATAAATTATTAGGAAATCAGCTCTGCTGCCATTCTGGCAGAAGAAGGCTGCTTGCCTGCTCCTTCATGGAATCACAGAAAGGGTTGGGTTGGAAGGGACCTTAAAGCTCACCCACTTCCAACCCCCTGCCATGGGCAGGGCCATCTCCACCAGCACAGGTTGCTCAAGGCCTCATCCAGCCTGGCCTTGAACGTCTGCAGGGAGGGGACAGTCACAGTCTCCCTGGTCAATCTGCGCAAGTGTCTCCACACCCTCACTGTTGAGAATTTCTTTCCCATCTCCAGTCCAAATCTCCCCTCCTCAAGCTTCAATCCATTGCCTCTCATCCTGTCACTACAAGCCCTTGTAAAAGTTCCCTCCCCAGCTCTCCTGTAGCACACTTCAGGTACTGGAAGGCCCAATAAGGTCTCCCCAGAGCCTTCCCTTCTGCAGGCTGAAGGTCATGGCCCAGATTCAGGTGTTGGTGGCTCTTTCCCTGTGAAAACTGAGGAGATGTCGGAGAACCTTTGGCAGCAGCAGCCTAGAGCAAACAGGGATGGAGAAACTCCTGTCTCCATCTGTCCCAGGTGTCTGAGAACCCCTGGGATACCCACCCTGGGGGCCATCCCTTCTCCCTGTCCTCTCTCTAGTGAGGGCTAACCCCACTGTCTGCTCTGACAAGCAGGGCAGGCAGGTCTGGGTGCCTTCAATGCAGGATCAGGCTGTGCAATGCCCTGGGAGCGATCCATGTGGTATTTCACAGGCCCAGAGCAAGCAGCCGTTAATGAGGAGCTGAGGAGTGATCAGTGTGAGCAGAATCCAAACCCCTGCTTCTGTGCCCACCACTGCCCACTGCAGTAATGAGGTGGAGCTGGATATGGAGCTTTTTTTGGCTTTGTTTTTTTACCCCTCTTGGTTAATTGCTGCTTCTGTTTGTTTCCTCAGAAGTTCAGATCTGGAGGCAAGCCTTGGGGAAGGGGCAGTTCCCCACCTCCCGTTCACACCGGCAGCACTCTGAAACCTGAGATGCGAAGTGGTTTCTTTTGAAAGTCTCCAGAGAAGGAGACTCCACAGCCTCTCTGGGCAGCCTGCTCCAGGGCTCCAGCGCCCTCAGAGGAAAGTTTTTCCCTAAGTTCAAGTGAAACCTGTATTGCAGTTTGCACCCATTGCCCCTTGCCCTGTTGCTGGCCACCGCTGCGGAGAGTTGATGATCTTAGAGGTCTTTTCCCCCCGAAACATTTCTGTGGTTTCCAGAGGTCCCTTCCAGCCCCTGCCACGCTGTGATTCTGTGACAGGAGCCCTCGTGCCCATCTCCCTTGTTTCCGCAGCAAAGCTGCAGCCAGGGGCTGGATTTCCACACGTGAGGGAGCAGAAGCTGCCCTGGCTGCTGCCACCTTCACACTTCAGTCTGTGTTGGAGATGAGGCAGCTCTGCCTTAGCTGTCCTGTGAGTTGGTAATGCCTCCCCCACCGAGGCTCTGCTGAATGCTGGTGGATGCCTGCAGTGTGAGAAGAGGGCACTGGAGCTTCTGCATTTGCCTGCTGGAGTTCCAGTGGGTCTGCCAGCTCCTCTGCCCAGTGCAGACATGTGCCAGCCTCTCTGGTCGTGTTCACGGAGTAACAGAAAGGTTCGGCTTGGCACTGGCTGGAGGAAGCCTCGCGTGGTGCCTCTGACAGCAGTTCAGTTGTAGCCTCTATCGGATGCTGCATCTCCGGGCCATGCCTGTCCCGTGGCCTTTTCCAATTTTTCACTACACTGGTCATGAATAAATCACCAAAAGACCTTGGATTGATGAAAATGGAAATACCAGGGACAGACCCACTTAAGCAGGCCGAGAGCATCCCCTTCTTGCAGCAAGCACCTTGGCTCTGTGCTCCCTGGTTTGCCTGCCCTGGCTGCAGGCTTCTGAATATCTAGGAACCACCAGTGTGCATCCTCTGCCCCCTCTGCACTTCATCCCACCTCATGTGGCTGCTGGCCAGGGAGAGGAGATTCCTGTGCAGCAGACATGTGCCAGATGAGCCATCAGTAGTCCCAGCAGCTCCGACAGCAGGGTTTGCCCTCATATGCGTGCAAGGGACAAGCCCTGCTCATCTGCAGCACTGGGAGCAGAAAAAGCCACACAACAGTTGGGATTTTCCACTTTTCTCCCCTGCCCTTAGCAAAATGCATTTTGCGGAAGCCTGCAGGCTCCAGTCTCGGGGTGACGTGACCACGGCAGCCCCAAGCCCTGAGCAGGTCTCATCCAGAGACAGCTGCTGTGTGTCCCGTCATGGAATTGTGGAAGAGACCTTTCAGATCATCCAGTCCAGCTGTCAGCCCAGCACTGCCAGGTCACCACTGAACCATGACCCTCAGCACCACATCTCCACAGCTTTGAAGCCCTTCCAGGGATGGGGACTCCATCTCTGCCCTGGGCAGCCTGGCCCAGGGCTTGACAACCCATGTGGTAAAGAAATTGTTCCTCATGTCCAACCTAAACCTCCCCTGGAGCAACTTGAGGACATTTCCTCTTGTCTTGTTGCTTCTTCCTTTGGAGAAGAGACAAACCCACACCCGGCTCTGACCTCCACACCTCCATCCACTGAATGGTGTCATTCGCGCCTATCCCTGCAGGTGCTCAAGAAACATGTGCCCATGGCACTCTGGGACATGGTCTAGTGGCCATGGTGGTCTTAGGTTGATACTTAAAGGTCTTTTCCAACCAAAGCAATCCTATGACCTGAAGGAGAGCTCTTGCTTATATCCAAACTCATGGGGTGGAGCTGGGGTCTTCACACCCTGATCTGCCAGATGTGGTGGTGCCTCTGCCATGCAGCTGAAGTCCTCCAGCGTAGTTCTGGGGAAACTATAGATAAAAGGGGCTGCAAACTGATATTATGTATATCATTTCAGGTCAGAAAATCGGCCAGAATTTGAAAAGAAAGACAATAAAAAGCCCAAATCACCACTCATAAAATGCATCTATTTCTTCCAAATTTAGCCTCCTTTATTTTGACACCAATTCCATTTCTGGAAGCTTTGTTCCTTTTGCAGTTTTGTTGGTCTTTTTTATCTGTGTTGCTGTATTAAACCCCCTGCTTAATAAATGTCAAATTAAAGCCAAAATTAGTAGACCTCATTCTGCAGAAAACCAATAAAGTAAAAGCCTTGACAAGAGGAGCAAGAAGAGAATTTCCATCACTCTCCTTAATGGAAGGCAGCACAGGCTGCTGTTAGCAGTTGCATCAGGATGGAGCAGGCTGGTAATGAAATGACACTGCAGGCTGCACAGCCCTGCACAGGCTGGGCCGAGCAGTGCTGTGCACACAATTAATTCAGGCTGATTGCTCAGGAGTGTTCTGTTGACAGCCACGTTTCACACCCGTGGGCCTTCTGCTGCTTCTTGTTTCCACAGTGAGGTGCTCGCAGTGCCGTGCCGCACGGTAGTGATGCAGTTCTGAAGCCCCAGCTCTCAAAGTGACTTCCAGTGGGCCCTGACAAGGATCAAGGTAAGGATGTCACTGCACTTAGTTGTGTTCCTTGTGGTGATGCTGGTGGACAACCAGCTTCAGGGTGGAGGGGTTGCTCAGGAGCCCCGAGCAGCCTCACACAGTGATGGAGGGAGGCCATGTTAATGCTCTCCTCAGGAAGCCTGGAGATGCTTAGGGGTTGGGTCTGCTCTGGTCTGCCTTGATGCTGGAGGCTCTCAGAGTTTGTCTCTGGGTGTCTTCCTGAAGATGTGCCCCCAGGTTGTGGTTACAAACCAGTGCTGCTCTGGCACAGGTTATCTGTGGGACCTCAGTTTGTTGGGTGTGGAGCTAGGCCAGGGTCTGGCACCATTGCTGGGGAGTGTGTGAGGACACTCACTTGGCTGGATCAGCCACTCGCAGTCAGATGTTTTACTTCAGTCCTAGTGCTGTATCATCACAGCTGGCAGCACATCTGGAGGCAGCAGTGAGGCAGAAAGGAAAAGGGGAGGGCAGCAGCTCCATAAATCTGAGGTTACTGTCAATGAGCTCTGCTGCTGGTCCATCAGGGTCTGTACTGGGATTGCACTGAGCTGCAACCAACTGGGATCCTTGGATTCTTGGACCCTTTGCTACGTACAGATGGATTGTCCTTGTCCCTGTGGTCCAGGCAGGGAATGTGTCTGACCCCCTCTGTGTTGCCCTTGGGTGCATCAGAAGGCAATTAGATGACTCTGACATGAGGAAATTAAGTCAGAGATGTTGTGGGGTCCATCAAGTGCTGTCAGTCTCTGCTTACCCTCGGTGAGATTTTCAAGGCTCCCTAAGGAATTTTAACAGCAGTTCCTACATCCAGGAGAATGGGATCTCCTCCAGAAATCCTGAGCCCAGCCTTCAGGGAGCTCCTGCACTGAGTTGTGCCGTTGTGGGTGTCCTGCAAAGGGTGTGATGGGTGAGGACTGATGTGACATTGGGTAGCTGTGTCCTGGCTGCTGGCAGAAGGATGTTTCCCCACCCTGACTTGTTCAGCTTTGCTCTTTATTCCCCACAGGGGTAGAACATCTTTAGAAGAACCAATGCCAAGTGTCTGTAGGAGTTCCCTGCCCTGCTCTGTCTTCAGGTGACATCTGGGCCCATGATGTGCTTACAGTGCCTGTGTTGGCAGGAGGCTGGAAAGGACTCCCAGCATGTAGGGGTTTTGCATGATGTGAGATGCAGAGGTGTGAGAGAAAGAGATCCTGGGTCTCTGAAGGTGAAAAGTTCCCATTGCAGCATTGAGATTCATTTCAGAGGTGATTTTAAAACCTTAAGTTAAGAATAATACCTGGAGTTAATGACTTGGAAAGCTACAAAAAGACTGCTGAGGGACATGGCTTAGCACCAGACATGGCAGAGTTAGAGACTGGTAGGGCTCAGTGATCCTAAAGGTCTTCTCCATGACTCTGTGATTTGATGAGCCACACTATCAGGGCTAGAAATGAACTTTTTCTCTCTCCCCTTTTTCACTTGATCTACTGGGATGCATGGATCTACCTGCATGGATTAGCTGGGAATCATCAGCATGCAATTGTTAACATTTAAGCTGTAGGGAGGAACTGGTTCCAAGGCTTTGGTCTCTGTCTCTTAGAAACAATCCCAGATTGTTGCTGCAGTGGGATGTCACCTACAGGACTCCTTGGAAAGCTTCTGTAGTTCAAGACCTGGAAAGGAAAACTCCTTTTCCTTTTCCTAAGTGTAGTCTTCACCAGGCTGAGAGAGTTGGGATTGGTCAGCCTGGAGAAGGCTTCAGGGAGACCTTAGAGCAGCCTTCCAGTACCTCAGGGGGCTACAGGAGAGCTGGGGAGGGACCTTTTACAATGGCTGGGAGTGACAAGAGGAGGGGCAATGGCTTCGAGCTGGAAGAGAGGGGAGTGAGACTGGAGATGGCAAAGAAATTCTTGGCAGTGAGGGTGGGGAGTCACTGGCACAGGCTGCCCAGGGAGGCTGTGGCTGCCCCTCCCTGGAGGTGTTCCAGGCCAGGCTGAATGAGGCCTTGAGCAGCCTGTGCTGGTGGAGGTGTCCCTGCCCATGGCAGGGGTCTGGAGCTGGATGAGCTTTAAGGTCCCTTCCAACCCAACCCATTCTGCGATTCTATGATTTTAGGTACTTTCTGCTGGGCACCTAGCTCTGTGTTTTCAGTGCCAAGGAAGGGGGCAGATGCCTCACCACAGGGACAGCTTCCTGCCCAGGGTGGGAGTGGGAGAGCTGGGGCATGCTGTGCTCGTGTCCCAGCCCCTGGGCACTGTCCTCTCAGTCTCCACATAGCAAAGCTACCAGGATCTAATTTTGAGAGATGAGACATCTCATCTGTCAGAAGCTGAGTGAATTAGAATAACTGGATGGCTTTTTTTTTTCTTCCCACCCTTAAAGCAGCCCAAAGTTTTTATCAAGATGCCATTTATCAGCAGCTCTACCAGCCACTAGCAGTAGGCATCCTGCCAATCATTTTATGGAAATAGGGAAGGACTTTAATGTTTGGATGCCCATCTGAATCGACTCTTGTTCATGTCAGCAGATCTGATGTGAAAGCAAAGGTGCCCCTATGCAGTCTAGTTACCATCAGAGCTGTGAGTGTCAGCATTTTAGAGGCAAGGAACACAGTGCTGAGGGTGGCCAATGTCACTGCTGTAACCTGTTTCAAAGACAGGAGCTCCTGCAGACTCTGCCTGCTCCTTGTCTCTCCAGCATTAGTTCTGCCTGAAGTACAGCAGCTTGGTTAATCTCTGCAGATAACTCTGGAGGTAGCTGCTCAGCACCACCTTCTACTGCTAACAACTTCATCTGCGCGTCTGGTTAGATGCAAACACAGCCAACAGCTCTCTGACTTGGTCATTAAGCTTGGTCCTTTAAAGCAGCGTTGTGATGGAGCTGCTGAAGTTGCCATCCTGCTGCAGAGGGTTTTGGCCAGCAGCCCTCCCAGCTCTCCCAGCCTGCCCACACTGGCCTGGGGCATGGACAACTGCAGCTCCTGCAGGACAGAGATCCAGAGACAAGCTCCACATGGACTATTGTGAGGGGCCTTGAACACAAGTGCTACAAGGAACTGAGGGAGCTGGGGTTGTTCAGCCTGGAGGAGAGCCTGCAGGAAGACTTCATTGCTCTGTACAACTCCTTGAAAGGAGGCTGGAGCCAGGTGGGAACAGGCCTCTTCTCCCAGGTACCAACTGACAGGACAAAAGGAAATGGCCTCAAGTTGCCCCAAGAGAGGTTCCCCGAGGAACCTTTTTTTCCCCAAAAAGGGTTGTCAAGCTCTGTCCCAGGCTGCCCAGGACAGTGGTGGAGTCCTGATTCCTGGAGGGGTTTCAGAGCTGTGGAGATGTGGTGCTGAGGGCCATGGTGGTGACCTGGCAGTGCTGGGTTCAGGATTGGACTGGATTGTGGAGATCTGTTGTGACCAAACCAATTCTGTGATCTCTTGATTCCCTCCTTGTGTCTGCTATTTCCTTGGTCTCTTCCAGCTGTGCATGGTTTGGAGCAGGGCTTTCTGGCAGTGCCTAACACCACAGTCCCACACAAGCAGGATTTTGTCCTTCCGACAGTTTCCACAACCACCTTGGGGACAGAGAAGGCAGAGCCAGGCAGCGCTGCCAGCCCAGGCACAGGGCTGTGCCTCCTTGTCACCACCTCTCTGCTCCACAGGCATCTCCGTTCCCTTCCTGCCCTCCATTTGCATAGCCCTTCCATCAGCTTTTGAAGGTCAGAGTGATTTGGAGGTGACCCTAAGGGGGGGTGGTGGCAGGTGGGCAGCACGCAGAGGCAGGGAGCAGGGTGCAGGCAGCTCGGGCAGCGTTGATGTCCTCTCACGGGCGCTGCCGGCACCGCGGCTGCTGGGGCTGTTGACAATAGAAGCGATTAACATGGGCAGGACAGGGAGAGGGAAATAAATAACATCCTAATCTCTGGCACCATCGTGCCTTTGATGAGAACAAAAAATGTGAAGACTGGGAGATCAAAATAACTGTATTAGAGCATGAAAAGGGAAATGCTCTTCTGAGCGCCGCCACCGCGCTCTATCTGCTCCGATCTGACACTGCAGCGTGCTCGGAGCGCAGGCAGGCAGGAGGCTAAAGCTGCTGATTAATTTGCTTTCCCTTTTCAGCCCCTGTACGGAAAGCCTACATTAGCAGAATTAGCGTTTTACAATCTTTGAAGATCTCTGCTTTCAAATGCACCAAGTGGTGTCAATTTCGTGTCTCTCCGAAGAATGAGAGTTGGGAGTTTGTGAAGCTTTATTCCCCTTACCCCAGCCCACCTTCTCCTCCTGCCTGCTTGGTATGTGCCTGGTACAGGCAGAGCTGCTCCAGGTTTTGTCTCTAATTACTGCATCACCACTCTCCAGGGCATTGCTTTAGCTACTGCCCATATTCACCCCTCTTGACTCATAATTGCTGTTGAAGCCTCTGAGTCTGGAGATAAAAGTATTGGTGTCAGTCCTGTTTCTGTCCAAGGCCTCATCATCAGAGCACCAACTGTACCTGGAGAAACTTGAGAGGAGAGGAGACTTGGCCCTGCCTGTTTTTCCCTCCTTTTCTTCTCGTTGCAGGGAAATGTGGGGGCGTGGAGGAGGAAGGCAGCAGGGAGGCTGCCCAGGCTTCTTCTGTCCATCATCCCAACCCTGCTCCTCTGGCAATTTAGTTATTGACTATCAAGGAGCATCATGCCAGCCAAAGTGGCTGAGGGAGCTGAGGATGTTCAGCCTGGAGAAGAGGAGGCTGAAGGGAGGCCTCATTGCTCTCTACAGCTCCCTGAAAGGAGGCTGCAGTGAGGTGGGGCTGGGCTATGCTCTGTAGTCTCAGGTGCTAGAAGGAGAGGAAATGGCCTGAAATGGTGCCGGGGGAGAATCAGATTGGAGATGAGAAGAAATGTCTTTTACTGCAAGAGTGGTTAGGGATTGGCACAGGCTGCCCAGGGAGGTAAGGGGTGTTCAAGAAGCATGTGACCATGGCACTTGGGGACATGGATTAGCAGCCGTGGTGGTGTTGGGTCAATGGTTGGAGTTGATCTTACTGAAGCAGTTCTGTGATTCTATGTGGAGAAGCAAAGCAGCTCCGTTCCCTGCCCACCCGAGCAACTTCTGATGAGTTTCCCTCTCAGACTCCTCAGAATTGGGAGGAAAAGAACTTTATAAAATTGTGCAGGAGCAGTGGAGCGGAACCTATCTGCTCACAATGCAATTAACAGCACCAACATTTACAAAATATGATTACAAGCACTTGGGGTAAGTGCAGGAAGGATATTAGATAGCAGCGAGGGGTTGAGCTTAATGTGTGCTTTTTCCAGAGACTTGCATTTTCTTTGTGCAAATAAAGAGGCCCTAAATTCTCCATAGGCACTAAAATCAATGCAGTGGAACCATGATAACAAACACAGGCTCCACTTTTTGCTACATCCCCCAATTAATTAAGCCTTTCACGGGCATGTAATTAGGAACATTAGCAAGTCATAAAATTGCCGTGAGTCTCTAAATTATGTGCTGGCCCTCAGCAATTTGTTTTTAATTCCTTTTGAAGACAATGGCACTGCGGGGTCCCATAGATCTTCATAGCAGCCTACTGTTTACTTCTTTATGGCTCTGTGAAGATCTAACTGTTTTCTACTGCTCCCAGATGCACCCACACCAGTTCCTCTGCGCTTTCATTACCTGAGTTAGATTTAGGGGGAGAAGGCGCCGGCGTGCCCCCCGACCACGGGCGAGGAGCCTGGGCTGCGACTAGCCAGCAGTGATGCGCTGGAGTGGGCTGCCGAGGAGCTGCAGGAATAAGTACGGCAAGGAGGAACCATTCCGGGGGAAGGTTTATTTCCCTGTTACGGTGATTTACTCCTCTTTGACGAGAGCGTCTTCTCGGCGCGGAGCGGCGTTTGTGTGCTCGCAAGGGTCAACAACAGCAGAAAGAAGCAGGCAGTGGCAGCAGATTGGCTCTGCCTGCAAGCATCCTGGAGCGTTTACAGCTGGGGAGTCGCCATGGTAGTCCGCGGGCACATGTTCTAAGGGCAGCCTGACAGATAGATGGAACTGTGGAACCCCAGAACTGGTTCGGCTGGAAGAGAGCTTCCAGATCCTCCAGTCCAGCCCTGAACCCAGCACTGTCAGGTCACCACCATGGCCCTCGGCACCACCTCTCCACGATTTTGAAACCCCTCTAGTGATGGGGACTCCACCACTGCCCTCAGCAGCCTGCCCCAGGGCTTGACAGCTCTTTAAGGGAAGTTCCTCAAGTCCAACCTAAATCTCCCCTTGGGCAACTTGAGGCCGTTTCCTCTTGTCTTGTTACTTCACCTCTGAGCAAGGGCTGTAGAATTCTCTGATGGGCAGAGAGAGTTCCCACACTTGGGAATTAGAGAATCTCAGAATGGGTGAGGTTGGAAGGGACCTTAAAGACCATCCAGTTCCAACTCCCTGCCATGGGCAGGGACACCTCTCACTAACCCAGGTTGCTCAAGACCTCATCCACCCAGGTCCCTGGGTGTTGCAGAAGTAGGAAAAGGCAGAACTTGCCTCAGGATCTGGTGGGCTACCAAAGCCTCTCTCTCCATGACCCTGCTGGTTGTCTCTGCCAGGACTTTGCTGCCACTGCAGAAACCTTGGGCTTCGCTGGCAGCCACCAGGGCTCTTCATCACCGTCATCTCCCTGTGCCTCGGCTCAGCCCCCAGCCCCTGCTCCAGGTTCATTGGCATGCAGAGCCCAGCAGGAACAAAGGCACACAGAAGGATTCTGCCTTGTCTCTGCAAGTCCAGAAGTGAAGTGGAGTTTGCCTTGTTCCACGGCTACAGTCCCCCAGGACATGGGGAATGGTTATTAAACAGCCCAGGGAGCAGTGTCTAACCTTGAGTAAGTGTTTGCTTGTTGTCATCCACGATCTAAAGGAAATCCTGGAGAGAATACATGGTGAAGACATATATTATAGCTGGAGCCCTTTATCTCACACATGTGACTCTGCCTATCATGAAGTGCAGGGTTTTATTCTCACTAGTGGGACCAGCCCATCTCCCAGTGCCGCATATATCACAGGGAACAGCACTGCTCCTCCTCTGCATTCATACAAATAGCTGCTTAGGACCGATGCCGGGGCCAGATACCACCAGCACACCTGTCCTTTATCTCAGATATTTGGCACCTAGCTCAACTTTCCTTTATTTAGAGGCAGGATGCAGCAGCTTTTACATATTAAAGGTGCATTTTAAAGGAGCATTTTCCATTCTAATTTGGGGGAATGGAGCTCTCAGGGCGCTCGGGGAGCGATGTCCACCTGATTTACATTTCCCTCTCCGGAGCAGCGCTGCGGACGCATAGCAGAGTGTAAATAACAGTGATGGATCCAGGTGTCTGTAACAGATCCATTTCACTTTTGACTGAGGCTTCCAGGAGAGGAGGGGGGATGGAGATCACTTCCAGAGGTGGGAGCTCAATCTTCTAAGACAATGTACAGGACACAGGAGCCAGCTCCTCCCTTCCCAGGAACTTGGTGGCAGAGTAAGATGCGCAAAGTTCTGAAGAGTTCACTTCTAGCATCTGAGGGGGGATACTTGCTCGGGATTGCCTTCAGAACCCTGCTCTCCTGGATGCTCACCTGCTGGCTTTAGAGGTGCCCAGCACCACCAGCAGACTCCAGCCTGGTGGCAAATGAGCCACTTCTGAAGGATCCCACTCCCATCTGCCTAAGCTGAAAAGGGAATTCAGTGAATAGCCGGTATAAATCATGAGTTGTGGCTAGGGTAAAGCCAAGTTGCTGTTTCTGTTGTTTACCTGCTATGAAGGTTGGGGTTTCAGCCATGTGTAGTGCAAGAAGAACAAATTTGAAGCCCAAGTGCCACAGGAAGGGAACGAAGCTTGCTCTGTGCAGCAGCTTTGGGAGCGCTCAGCTCCGCCCCAGGCTCCCCATTTTCCTGTGTCCCACAGCATGTAGCTTCAGGGACACAGTTAGAGTTTATTCATCATGTTGGCATATCGAAGGTGGTGACATGAGCCTGAAAGCAAAGAGCTGTTGGGTTGCTCTTCTAGGGGTGCATTGTGCTCAAAGGCTTTGGTGATACTGACCCAAACGGGGAGCACAAGTTTGCTTGCCAGGTTTGCTGCTTGTAGAACTCTGTGGCACCCTGCAGGAGTTTTGTCTGATGTCAGAAGTACAAGGTGCAGGTGACCAGTGGCCAGCTGAAGCCAGGGAGCCAGGCTGGGCAAGTGGCACTCCTGCTGCTGTGCTGGTTTGACCCTGCAATGAAACCTACCCTGGCAAGGGTGGTTTGTGGTGAAATCCTGAACTCCCAGTGAGCCTTCTCATTTGTCTTTGAGTCTGCCTAAATTCCCTCCAGCTTCAGAGGTATTCAAAAAGAAAAAAAGTCCCTTGATCGTCACAAGGGGAAATTAAACTTCTAGGCTTAGCCCTCATTTCCCTCAGCCTGTCCAGTGATGGGAGCAAAGCTCATTTCCTCTGGGGTCCCCTTGTCAGTTGGTTGCTCCAAACTGGAGGAGCAGGGGAGTGACTGGATGCATGAGTAATTGCCTGCAGGAAGGAGATGAGCTCAGATACTAGCCTGGTTTCAGAGGAGCATGAAATGAAGCAATCAGCACTTGGGGGAAATTGGGGTTGTTTGCAGACCCAAATAAACAAACTTTACAGTCTGGATGGGGAGCAGGAGCAGAGCCCTGAGATTCTTTCATCTTCCTCACTCCTGAGAGCAGGACCAACCTCCACATCCCTCCCAGCCTGGGTAGGAGAATGAGCAGAGGTCTCCCTGGTGTCTTCGCTTTGAAAGAATTTGTTTTCAGAACATGTCTTTCAGCAGGTCAGAAAGGGCTCCTTCCACCTCCCCACTCCCTCTGCCTCTTTGCCCATGCCTGCTTCCAGGTGCTGGTGACACTTTATGCTTTATGCCCTCCAAGGCTGATTTGGGCAGCCCTCAGAACACCTTGTAAGGAACTGTTAACAGAGTGGGGGTTGGATGAACAAGCGAGTGCTGGAGCCAAGATGCTCTTCCAGCTCAGTTTGAATGTAATTGGTTTGATTATATATTTCTCATGATGGTGCCCCAGTGAACACTTACAACACAAACAGGCTCCACATGGCTTCTGAAATCCAGACTGAGCAGCGTGGCTGTTCTGCAGGCAGCTCCTCAAAACCAGGATGTGGTGGCCAACAGCCATGGGAAAAAGGCAACCATGGGCATTGGCACAGGCTGCCCAGGGAGGTGGTGGAGTCCTCATCCCTGCAGGTGTTCAAGAAACCTGTAGCCATGGCATGTGGGGACGTGGATTAGTGGCCTTGATGTTGGTAGTTGGACTGAATGGTCTTAGAGGGCTTTTCCAGCCCAAACAGTTCTATGATTCTATGGTTCTATAATTCTATGATTAAGGGGTGCCAGGCTGCCAGAAATGAGGCAAAATCCACCTCCCCAGTAAGCAGGATCAGTGCTAGAGCCTGGTGGGGTGGGATGAGCTTGGGTGAAGCCCTGGCCCAGGACTGCTGTGTGCAGGGTGACTGCAAGGCGAGGGAATGCTGCTCAGGGCTGACAACGGAGCGAAGCAGCTCAGTGCCAGGCACAGGCAGTGGCTCTGCTCTGCTCAGATCCCAGCCATACACTGGCTCTGAATCATGAGGCTTGCGACCAGCAGGCATAAATTTCTGCTATACAGATGAGAACTGTGCCTGGGAGACAGAACATCTATCTCCTTTGCACTTATCTGCCACCGTGACACAAACAATCAGAGATGATTCTCTGGCACAACAAACAGCAAAGTGTCTTCTTTGTCTTTGCCTCAAAGGAAAACACTATAACACATCTTTTTTTTTTTCCCTTTGGCCCTGCTTTTATCACTTACTTTTGTTCAATAATCTCCCTGCCCAATATACAGGACTTGGCTCCCTGTGTGTAATGGGAAACCTGTCCTGCACCCAGCGTGGAGTGTAGGGAGGAGATCGATGCCCTGTCAGCAGGGCTCTGCGTGCTGTGCAGCAGCCCCTGGCTTAACCCCGCAGCTCTCCACAGTGGTGCTGGATTTTCGTTACTGCCACAGAGCCTTGGCTGTCTGGGCATGGGGAAGAATGAACCTTGACTGACACAGAGGAGCCTTCTTTGGATCTGTGAATAACCTCAGCTGCACACTGGAAACTGGGCTGGGGGCTGTTACCAGGCTACATGACAAGGTTAATTCCTGATATCCAGCAGGGTCCTTGTGGCACAGCAAAGGGAATCAAAAAAGCACGACAGCTGCATCTTAACCCCTGGTTGGGTGCTAATTCTGGAACCTTCTGGCAAACAGCAGCACAGCTCCTCAGGGCCATGGTCACTGGAGAGCAGCAATGGGGCTGTTGGGGTTTGCTGGGATCCAGCTTTAGGTGGAGAGGAGGTAGGGGAAGATGAGTACAATCAGAGTCACGGAAGAGTGGGAGTTGGAAGTGACCTCTGGAGACCATCGAGTCCAATGCCCTGCCAGAGCAGGATCACCTAAAGCACACAGGACACATCTAGGTGGGTCTTGAAAGTCTCCAGAGGAGGAGACTCCACCATCTCTCTGGGCAGCCTGTTGCAACCTCTACCACCCTCTTGATAGAGAAGTTCCTCCTCATGTTTAGAGGGGATTTCTAATGTTCAGGCTTGTGCCCAGTACCTCTTGTCCTGTTGCTGGGCACCACTGAGAAGAGTCTGGCCCCATCTTCCTGCAGTCTCTCTTAATTCTGCTCAGGAATGTTTTGTAAGGCTTAAATAAAGGCTGGTTTTGACCATGAGGCATCACCACCTCTGGTGAGAACTGAGGCCAGAAATGCTCTTCCCATTCTTTCAGCTGATAATGGGAGCAGCTTCCAGGCCCTGCCAGGCACAGATCCATGCGGAGCCTCCCCAGCTCCATGTCCTGCGTTGCTCAGGATGTGACTTGCTGCACCAAGTCCCCAGGATCCACTCAGTTAGGAAGGAAAACTGCCTCTCCATTTTCCATCCTTCTGGACTGATTGGGAAAAGAGCTGGGCCAGGCCTCAGCACCAGGTGCTGCCGCCTGTTGCAGCAAGTGGCAACTCCTTCCTGGTGACAAGGCTTGGGCAGCTTCCACTTGATGATGGCACTGGGGCAGCCAGGCCTTGAGCTGTAAAAGTGAGAGGCCGAGGTGGAGGGGTCACAGCAGGAACTGATCAGGGAACTGGGGTTGTTCAGCCTGCAGAGAAGGAGGTTGCATGAGGAGACCACCTGGCTCCCTACAGCTCCATGAAACAAGGCTGGAGACAGGTGGGGTTGGTCTCTTCTCCCAAGGCTCAAGCAATAGGACAAGAAAAAATGGCCTTGAGTTGCACCAGGGAAGGTTGGACATGAGGAACAATTTCTTCCCTAAAAGGGTTGTCAAGCCCTGGCCCAGGCTGCCCAGGGCAGAGGTGGAGTCCCCACCCTGGAGGGGTCTCAAAGCCACAGAGATGTGGTGCTGGAGGGACATGGTTTAGTAGTGACCTGGCAGTGCTGGCTTAAGGGTTGGACTCCTTAAAGCTCTCTTCCAACCAAAACTATTCCACAGACCTAAGGTCTCTTCCACCCAAAACAGTTCTGTGTTCCTGTGAGGGTGCATTCCTCAGGCAGAAATGTCTTAGCCTCTGGGCTTGCCTGGCACAACCTCCCCATGGCAGTGAGGCAGCCTGTCCCTCCCTGCTGCCTCCTGGACATGATTTTTCAGGCATTAGCAACACTCTCACTGTTCCCTATTTCAAAAGGAAAAATTGAATCCAATTGCACCTCAGATGCAGACAGTCCCCAGCACAATATTTCCTCCACCTCCTCCCCAGATAAGTCCCCTCTGAAGATGATGTATGGTACCACTTACCTTTTATAGTGCTGCACCTAGCAAGGCATGGGCAGAGCTGCTGTGGTTAGGCACCGAGAAACCCATCACTTAAAACAGAAAGTTGGGTGTGTGGGTGGAGTAGAGCAGGGCCAAGCTAGCTAAGGGAAGGGTTCACCCCCAGACAGGGGCCAAGCTAGCTAAGGGAAGGGTTCACCCCCAGACAGGGGCCAAGCTAGCTAAGGGAAGGGTTCACCTCATGGGCAGGGACCCCTCCACCAGCCCAGGTTGCTCAAGGCTTCATTCAACCTGGTGCTGAGCACCTCCAGGGAGGAGACATCACAACCTCCCTGGGCAGCCTGTGCCAGTGTCTCCCCACCCTCACTGTCAAGAATTTCTTCCTGATCTCCAGTCCCAGTCTCCCCTCCTCCAGCTCAAAGCCATTGTCCCTTATCCTGTCACTGCAAACCCTTGTCAAAAGTCCCTCCCTGGCTTTCTTGTAGACCCCTTTCAGGCTCTGGAGATCTGTGTGCTGTCCAAGGCTCCTCTTCCAGCAGAGGTTGACAAACAGGGATGCAAATCACCTCCTGCATCCTTTATTGATCCAAATCTTTGTAGATTTACCATGAATTTCAGCCCTCACAAAGTCTGCTGGGCAGCACAAGAGGGAAAGGAGGGACTTCCAGTGCTGCCTCTGCACACAGCCTGGGGTCACCCAGTGAGCAACACCCCACCCCCTGAATTCCAGGCTAAGGCACACGAAGCATCATTTCCTGACTTCTCGGAATCGATACCTACTTGATGGTGACTTAAAAACAGCAGACAGCTTTGCTAGACCGAAGCCCCTGGATAAATGAAGTTGTCATTGACTTCTGGTGTATCAGGTCTGTGTGAGATCCTAATTAGGACAGGATCACAGTAACGGGGGGAGATAATAGACCTATTGGATCAAGTCTGTCTGCCTGCACTTGCAGCATTTCATCCCCTGATACAAGCTGTACCTGGCGTTAAGGAGGAAATTGCCCAAATCTTGTGGCCTGTGATTAAAAAATGCACAAAAGGAATGGAACCATTGCCTGGGAATTTGTCAGGGGGTGTTTGATTTCCCTTCTGGCATTTGTCTTCCCTGCTCTAGGAAAGAAAAGGCTTTCTGCTGAAAAATCCAAGGCTCTGAGTAAGCCTGTGGATATTTTACCACCACAGACTGGGGCAAGTTAGGAGGGGAGATGCTGTGTGGCATGGCCAGGCAAGGAAGGCACCACAGCATCTTGGGAAGGGTCTGAATGGGCTGGTGGGCAGCAGCTGAGAGACCTGGGAGTGTTTACTGTGGAGGAGGCTGAGAGGAGAGCTCATTGCTCTCCACAGCCCCTTGAAAGGAGGTTGTGGTGAGATGGGGTTGGGCTCTCCTTCCTTGTCTCAGGTGATGGGAGAGGAAATGGCCTGAAATTGTGCCAGAGGAGGGTTAGGTTGAAGATGAGGAGAAATGTCTTTGCTGCAAGAGTGGTCAGGGCCTGGAAGAGGCTGCCCAGGAAGGTGGTAGAGTCGCCATCCCTGCAGGTGCTCAAGAAACCTGTGGCCATGGTTTGGGACATGGTGTAGTGGCTGTGGGGGTGTTGGATTGAAGGTTGGGCTTGATGACCTTAGAGGGCTTTTCTGTCCAAACAACTCTGATTCCCTGATTCTATCTCCAGCCCCAGGATGTTCATACAAGGGGCATGGACAGAGCAGCTACCTTCTGCTCTGGACTTCTTTCCAGGGCCACAGCTCCCCTGCTGAAACATGGCCCGGGATTTCTCAGGGTGGATACGCAGGGGAGGGTGGTGGAATTCAACTCAAGTTTATAAGTAATGCAGCTTCACATCAGGTTGTTTCCTGGAAGTCAGATCCATTTTAAGAGCAGTGATGAAACAGGGCTTCAGAATCCACTCTATGGGCATCCAAATTAAAACCTAAATAGGATGCAGCTCTCAGTCTGGCTGTATCTTCACATGTCAGCCCTCGTTATCCTCAGCTGGCACTGCTCCGCAGCCTTCCTCCTGAGCCTCCTCCCCGCTGCATGCAGAGATGACTTCCTCCATCTGCATTCCTGCTTGGCTGGGTTGCACCCAGTGCTGGAAGGTACTGGTGTCTGCTGGGAAGGTAGTGGTGTCTGCCCAGACACTGGTATGGTCAAGTGTGCCCCTTTGGGACAGAATTCCCCACTTCTACCCTAAAGCACCACAACGTGAGCTCCACCTTCAGTGTCTGCTTAACAAGGAGTGGCTGAAATAAGGAAGGCTTCAGGGTCTTTCCACCACCACTGATCTTGGGGAGTTGTTTTACCCTCCCTGATACCAGTCCTGGCAGCCTGCAGAGCTCTGTTTGCAGTGAGGGCTGCAGGCTCTGCCGTGCAACATGTTGGGATAAATCTAACCTTGGGTTGGGTTTCTCAGTAACTGCTGCTGGAGCATCAGGAGGGGCACTGCAGTTGTGGGGCCAGCAGTGGCGTCACGGGCAGGAGACCCACCTGTCACCTGGTTTTGTTCCAGCCTTTTAGGCTTGGGGGTTTATATAGAAAACTCTGAGTTTGGCAGTGGTAGGTAAGGGGCAGAAGCATGGCAGCAGCCTTCTCATGGCCTCATGGAGGGAGCAGTCAGATTGCTCTCACCAACAGCATCCAGCAGGCAGGAGGTCCTGGATCTCCATCCTGTGGCTTTCCCCATCATACCATCCCCCCTTTCCTCCATGCCAACTTCTTTCCTCCACAGCCTCCTTTCTCCCAGTCCTAGCTCTCTGCACTTGCAGGAGAGGGTTTATTTGAGAGGAGGAAGGGAGGATTTGGAGCAGCACCAGGAGCTCTGCCTTCAGCTGAGCTGCAGTTACTCTGAAGGAGGCAGGGATTTACCCTTTCTGCACTGATTTGGGGACAGGACACAATAATATAGAACATGATATGTAAGAGGTAGTGTCATGTGCAGCTCGTCAGTGCAGCAGAAAGGGTGAAACCCCTCAGCTGCCCCCCAGCCTGCCCTGGCATCAGGGAGAGGGGGCAGCTAGGTTGTGGGACATACTTAGGACACTGACTGGGGTCTCCTCCAGCGTCCCAGCACTGCTTCCCACTGCAGCTCCCCATGTGCCATGCTGCCCATCACAGAACCTGGCAGCCTCTAGCTGGAGTGGGAAGATGGAGAGTCTGGAGCAAATTATCCTGAGGGACTTAAAAGTGCGAGTGGGGATGAAGCAAGTTCGGCCATAAATAATCCCACACCTGGCCTTTTAATTCACTTATCTCCTGGTCAGGGAAGTGGGATCTGCTGTGTGCTGTGGTGCTGCCAAGTTAATTACTTGAAAATGAGTGCCTGGGGTTGGACCAAGAATTCCTCATCAGGATTCAGCACCAGTGCCACGGCCTGAAGGAGAGCCCAGCGCATGCTCGCTGCGGGGAGCGTGGAGGGAGGAGAGGAGCCGCTCAGTGGCTTGGCGTTGCTTGTGCGCAGGCTGGAGCAGGCGAAAGCACCGAAGGTGGCCTAAGGCGGCTTTGGTGCCTGCAGGCTGTCCCGGGGACAGGCGTTAGCAGGGGAGAGGATCACCTCCAGGCATGGAGCTGAAGGGTTTGGGGTCAACAGATCTGAGCATCTCCTGGCCAGATGCCAAGGCTGGGGGTGCTGAGACCGTGCATAGCAGCAGCTCAAGAAGCAAGAAGGGGGAGCATGTCCAAGCCACACGGCTGAGATGCTGCTTCTGGTCTGGACTCTCCCCTTCAGCCGCTGAGTCTGGAAATTCCACTTCCGGAGCCTTTCAGCGGGAAGTTTTGCTGCGGGATTGGGATTCGTTAACCCCCGGAGCTTTACAGAGCTGCTGGGATGCTGCTCGGGCTGCTGGCAACGTCCAGCCCTGCCCTTGTTCGCCCGACACTGTCAGGAGCATCCCTGTGCCCCTGTCCTCAAGCCAGCAGCGGGGCTGGCAGCAAGCTGAGGAGGACAGGCTGTGAAATCCGCAGTCTCTCCCTCCCCCTTCCCATCCCACCAGCACTCACCAGCGGAATACAAATGCAGACATTACAGGGGAGAGAGAGAGGGAAGGGAGAAGGTGCAGCTCCAATACTAAATAGCTGGGCCCTTTAAGCTGTTTGGCCAGACCTTATCGGGGAAAGGAGGGGGGAAAGAGAAATAGTCTCTGTAGGGTTTGTGAGTCATTGCTTCGGATGTGTAAACAGAGGGCGGCAGCTTACACAGCAAACTCAGCCTGGAATAGCTTGAGGTGATTAACAGTTGTTTGATTCCTCCCAGATTTCCACATGCTTATGCCAATCCAACTGGGAAAGGCAGAATAAATATTTTGAAATATGCCCCCTTCTTTTGTAAATGAGGCATGATGAGTGGCTGCTTAGCCACTTAGCTCCGATTCACAGCCCTGCTTTGTTCAGCAAACAGCAGCAGAAGGGCAGAGCTGGCTGTGAGATGAGGCTGCAGGGGTGATGGTGCCCCACTAACTCCTCACATCACACCCTGGGCTCCCTCTGCCAGCAGTGCCCCCCACGCCCAGGTGTTTCTACCCCGATTTAAGG